>PPHD01024035.1:0-12263 GCA_002909625.1 Bambusicola thoracicus
TGTGTTCTGTGTGGGATCACCTAAAAGCCAAAACCTGTGTCTGAGAGCATTGTCTAATAAATAGTTCCCAACTCCAGCAGCATGGGGCTGTGACTAGTGCCCTGGTGAGCTCATTCCAGTACCCAACCACTTTCTGGGGAAGAACCTGAGGAAGCTGTAGGCCTCCATGAGGCCTTCCCTCAGCCTCCTCTTCTCTGATGTGTAACAAAGCCCCCCAAAATAGCAAAACAAACAAACAAGGGACTTCAGCTGATCCTCACACACCTCCCCATCTCTGTAGCCCTCCTTTGGATGCTCTCTGATAGCTTTATGTTCTTCCTATGTTGTGGCGCCTGAAACTGCCCACAGTTTTATGCAGGTTGGGTCTTAGCATTCATTCTCTGTTGCCGTTATCTCAGAATAAATCTCTGGTTTAGATTACAGAAAGAAATCTATTACAACCTGGTACTGAATTTGAGAAAGTATGGTAGAAATTCTTCCATAACATTAAAGTACTTTTTTTTTTTTTTTTTTTCATCTTATTTGGTGAATAATTTTAAGCTCAGTGTTTGTTAATGCTCAGCAAGACTAGGTTCAGCAAGTCCCTACTCTAAACTTCTGGGAGCTTGATGGCATTATCTTTGTTAGTCTTCTATCACAATCTACTGTATTTTTTTCATTCCTATTAATTACAAAACAGTCTGCTGCAGGAACTTTGGCATACCGTCATTTAAAAAGAAATCTGAGGTGTGTCATTTTACTAGGAATGAGAATGACCAGTTTTCCATGTTATTTAAAAATTTGGTGTGTTTGGTTTTCTATACTGAAATTAAAAGATATACATAATACATATGTGTATGTATGCACACATACACGTAAATAGGTGCTTATATTTGTCTAGCAACCCAAAGATAAGACTGTATACTTAAAATAGTGTTTGGTCAAGAGATTGGTTGATTACTATGAGCCTTATTTACCCAAGAGCTCATTGTGAGATTGGGATTGTCCATAGAGTCACTCAAACCACTTATAGTGCTTTATGTTACTATATCACTACTGCTTTGAGATAACATGCCTAATATGGTTATCTATTACTTTTTCTGATTATTTCACTCAGTGTACTATATACTAATGTTTTGAATATTTCTTCTCAGGTTTCATGGGGTGGCTGATCGGCATGGGAATCAATATTCATTCTGATCATATCCTTAGAAATCTGAGAAAACCTGGAGAAACTGGTTACAAAACACCAAGAGGTAATAAATAATCTATATAGCAAAAGAAGCATTTTTCATGAGCAGTACTGGGGCTGTTCGACCTGGAGAAGAAAATACTTATGAGAATCTTATCAACGTATGTAGATACCTGATGAGAGGCTGTGAAGATAAAGGAGCTGGGTTCTTCTTCCTAGTGCCTGCTGACAGGCAAAAAGGCAACAGACACAGATTGAAACACATGAAATCCTATGTGAACACACAATTCTGAGGGTGGTCAAAAACTATAGAGCAGATTGCCCAGAGAGACTGTGCAGTTTCCATCTTTGGAGATGCTGAAAACCTGACTGGACATTTTTCTGGGCTTCCAGCTCTAGCTGACCCTGCTTGAACAGGGTGGAGTTGCACTAGGTGACCTCAAGAAGTGTCTTCTAACATAAATAGATATTCCAATCTGTAAATGTGACCTTCTAAAGCTCGGTATTATCTTTTTAGAGGTAATATTTTATGATCTGAGAGGAAACTGGTAATAGCAGTCTTCTACTTTAGGAAATGGTTTCTTAGAGCTCATATTATTTTTTCCACCGAGAAGATAACTTTATCTTTACATGGACACTTGGATTTGCATCTATCGCAAATGAATACTACCATGCTGTGAAATATTCAGAAGGAAATAAGATGTTCTTTGCTGCTTGATCAAGAGAAATTGTTTTTTTGATATTACTTATCCAAATTAAGCAGTGGAATTCTGCTTCTGTTTTGTCACAAAAGCAAAGTAATTAAAGCAGGTTCAAAACATGTCCTTTATTACAGTTGGCAAATATTTGCTTGTTTGGTCCCATTGGCACAGTGCTTACTGTGATGTCAGTTTGTACTCTAACTTTGGAATTAGGGTGAAAGTTCTTAATGTATAACACTCCCATTGGGTGAGTACTGACTGTTTATGTGTAATTGGCTGTAAAAGATACTCAACACAAACTGATAATTTTTATTTTGTGAAGGTCAGTGTTGAAGTACTTGTAGTTAAGATTTTTCTCTAGGCCTGTCAGGACGCAAGAACAAAAGGTCAACACATCTTAAGCTGGAGGATACATTTGCAACTTGAATTTTGAATAGTATTTTTCATCATTTACCTGAGATGCTTCATTTCTCCAATTTATTGAAGTATTGTATGCTAACAAACCATAGGAATGTTTTATGAGACTATTTAAAAGGGATTACTTTTTATTTTTGTTTATTTAGAAAAAAAAAAGTGCAGTTCATGGTCAGTGCCAGCTTGATATTACTGTAAAGTAACTATTTACGAAGGCATGAAATCACTTCTGTTACTAAGTATATTGGCTTTTTTTTTCCCCTGTGATTTCTAAAGGATAAATGGAGCTGGATAAGAATGAAGCCTGAAGCAATCCTACATAGTATGGCCTGAACTGCAAAACACTGTTTCTACTGCTTTAAAAAATATGTGAAGAGACACTGATGATATAGGTGGTCTTAGACTTGCGATAAAAATGCTATCAAAGATCTCCTTGATTAAGATGCTTTTAAAGTAATCCTGCCCTTTCTGCCTTTAGGAGGAATGTTTGAATATGTCAGTGGAGCCAACTTCTTTGGAGAGATCCTGGAATGGTTTGGATTTGCCCTTGCCTGCTGCACTATTGAAAGCCTTGCATTTGCACTGTGTACACTTTTCATTTTGGGTTCAAGGGCAAAGCAACACCACCAGTAAGTTAAAATTTCTGTTGGCTCTATACCACACTTCATTTCCATTTCATAAATTATACCACAGAGATGTTGCAGAACAAGTCTAGTGAAAAGCTGTTACTGCTGTGGAGAATGAGGGAATACTCTGAGCAATATTAAACACGGCAAGATTTCAGTAGGGCAGTTAAGCATAAGCACACAACATACAATGAGGTGGTCAACATAATGGCTATTCATTAAATGAACATAGTTCATTCTGTACCTGTGAAGACCTAGTCTGACCTTCTCATAACCTCATTGCTATACCAGGTTGCCCAGGGCTTCATACGTTTGAGTTCAGAGTCCCTCTTAGGACAAAGATTCTAGCACCTCTGAGGAAAAATATCTTGTTTGAGTGCTTTGCCATTCATGTAGAGAATAATTCTTTTTCCTCATGTCTGGCTGGAATTTTCTGTGGTGTAGCTTTTATCCCCACCTCTTGACCATTTTCTGCACACCTCCAAGAGGGATATAGCTCTGTCTTCTCTCTAATATCTCTGTGGATAGTGGGTGACTACAATTAAATGCCCCACTTAAACTTCTTTTTCCAAGTTGAGCAAATCTAGTTAATTCAACCCTTCCTTGTGTATTGTACGTTCCAGCTACATAGCTGTCTAAATGACCATCTGCTGAACTCTTCCTGAGTTTTGGGGCATACTGAAAGCCCAAAATCGAATGCGGTAATCTAGATATGGTTTATTTACTGCTGAATAGTAGTGAATAAGCACTTGCCTTAACCTGGGGCTCTATACATGTTAAAGCACTTCGGTATGCAGCTAGCTATTGCCACTGCAAGGATCCATCGTGTTGAACACGATGTTCAACTTATAGAACTCAATGTTCAACCTGTACACCAGAATGTCCTTGCTCTTCTGTGCAGAGCTGGTACCTAACTAGTTAGTCTCTAGTCTTCAGTCTGGCATGAAGCCATTGCATCCCAGCTGCAAGGAATTGCATTTGCTTTGTGGTTTTTGCTCCATTACCTTAAGTCTCCCCTTCCAGTAGTTGTGTGCAGAAATAACAGGGCCCTGTGTCTTCTTCCTCAGCAGCCCAAGTGGTGAGGAAGGAACCAGTCAGGTTCCTCAGTCTTTCTTCATGTATGTTCTTTGGACTCAAATTCCATGGTTTGTTTCTGTGTAAAACTCTTTCATGTTTTTGTAATTAGAGTGTTATGAAAAACCCTAAAGGTTGTTAAAGGATTTAATTTGCATTAAGGGAATCAATGTTTGGTGGTTGTTTTTTTTTAAATAAAAGGAGTAAAGGGGAGGAAAAAACAAAAGCAAAAGTAGCAAATCTAAGCAAGTTTCAATTTGACAAACTTGGAATAAATTACTGAAAAGTAATATAGTATATAATAGTGTAATATTGGTGTCACACAGCTGCAGGTAATCATGCAATGCATGCTTTCTATAGAAGTCACAAAACTTCCTCTTGTGTGTCACTAGGCAAATAGGCAATGTGCACTTATTCAGTGTTGAAACTGTAAGCCTGCAATAACATCAAAATCAGTTGTGCATTATTATGAGAGTTTTGTTCTCTGCTTATTCCAACTTCAGTTAATTAATGTTAGTGTGAACACTTGCAACTTTGAGGAGCCCAGATTACTTAACTTTTTCTATATTAGAGAAGCAGAAGAAGAAATAGTTGAAAATAGGAGTAAATGAGTTTGTCATAAAGTGATGTAATAGCATTTATTAGTGTAATGTGTTGGGTTTTTTTGTTGTTTTGTTTTGTTTTGTAATTGTCTGGATGTGAAAATAGTGATAGTTGTCAGAGCTCTGACTGGAATTGAGGGTTTTTCTATCCAGAACCAGGTGTTGAGCCAGTGTATAAAGATCTCATGCTTGCTTATGTAGTCATTATAAAATTTGACTTATTTTATTCCCTTGGATATTATTTTTTCCTCTGCTTCTAAAATACAAATAGGAATAATTACAATATACATTTTGTTACAATAGGCCATTCCTTCCCTGGCTGCTCTCATTGCACCTACAAGTTTGATTTCTCATTGTTGGCAGTGGTAGCTTTGTTTTGTTGTAGCTCACCATCAGACTTCCTCAGGGTGAGTGTGGTAAATAGCAGTTTTCTATCCAGAGTAGGTTCTACAGACATTTTTTTTTCTGGCTTGTATTCAAAAGTACATATTGATTAAATTGAATGCATTGTGCAGTTAATTTCCTTGAAAGTATTTTGAAGATGCAATACTCAACAGATTTGTATTTTTTTTTTTTCAGATGGTACCTTGAGAAATTTGAAGACTACCCAAAGAATAGAAAAATTGTGATTCCATTTGTGTATTAGTCTATTGTTTAAATATCACCAGGTTCTGATGGTAGTACCATTTTTAAGTGGTTACTTCTTGGAACAAGTAACACTTCACGAGTGTTACCCAGCTAATGTACTGCCATCACTGTGACAAAGCCTTCGTATCAGTTACTGCTTTTCCTTGTAATGAAAACCCCAAACTCAGTGGACATGGTGAACAAGAACAGCAGTGCTTTTGCAGTGGCACGTCACCATGGCATGTAAGACAAGACATCTGAATTCATATTGTGGAAACTATTGTACAGGATTTGTGATGCTTCAGGTGCGGCCTACAGTTTTCTGGTGTCCTCATCTGAGGATTGCGCTATGACACAGTCACCCTCAGTGTACAATTTGGCTGCTGTGTTCAGCCTTCTACTTGTCTGCATGTACACCTATGGGATTGATTCGATTGCCTTTCTAATTCTTTCTTCCCTTTGTCCTCCATTCCCAGGAGATCACATGCAGACCAAAGACATTAAAATAATATAGTTACTGTGAGATGAGAGATGTTTTTCATCCTCTGTGCTCCTGTGCAGATATGAACAAAACAGAGATAAAACTTAATGCTGTTTACATTGATAGCTATAGCAGTGCCTTTTCCAAATAACAGATTGATTTTAAACACGTACCTCTCGAATTTCATAACCATCTCAAATAATACTCAACATGCGTTTTCTACTCAATATTATTTTAGAGGGCATTATTTCTTAGGGATGTTTAATACAGTCTAGCATGGTTAATGGTTCTTTTTAATGTTCTGTAGATTTTGCTTACTATAGAGTTTTTTTAAAAAAAGTCTTTTCCTATTGATAGTGAGCTAGATTATTTTATATTTTTTAAAGGTGGAAACTTACAGGGCTTGTTTCTTCTTTTATCAATATTCTTGCTCTGATATATTTTTATTCTGAAGGACTCTGATGGTATTTCAAAGGCACGATGAGATCTCAGGCATACTGACTCTTGAGTTTGCACATATTTGTGTCCTTTGCATATTTGTGATATTAAGTAACTTTCTAGAGTTGGAGAAAAGTCAGTTTTTCTGCAGAAACCATAAAAGAAAAAAAAGAAGCTCTCTGCATATGTACTTGGGAAATCTTTCTTCAGGACAAATTGGTAATATAATTCCACTAAACACTGAGTTTTCCAGTCTTCCATCAAGCTTTGTTCAGAGCTCAAAATTCTATTTTTTGGTATGAATTACTCTACCAACTGAGAAATCAAAGTAATACAAGGTAAGAACTTTTACCTTAATCTTTTTTAGATTAGATATATATATAGACATTTTAAATATTTCCAGGAAATTGGTTGTGAAAAAGTGCTTTGCTACCCAAACTTCTGCTTAACAGCAGTTTCTTCCTGCTCTCCTTGGCACAGCTTATACAGTACTTAGCGCACTGAAGCCTTGGCTATCATTATGGATTTATTCAGGGGCATAAAGAAGTATAACACATTCTATTATTATTGACTGAAATAGTCAGAGGAAGGAGGGGAGCAAAACTGTTGTTTGCGTTGCAATGATAATCTGCCCGACAGCTGAGCCATCAGACTGTCAGCTGCTCCTCATAGTGGTTATGACCAATAATGCTCTCTTCCGACATCCAGGAAGCTCAGCTGAGGGAGAATCTAGGAATACCCATTCCTTTGAAGCCAGTGTCAGTCGTGTATGGCTTGATTCTCAAATTGTTTAATCTTTTTATCTTTTTTTTTTAATGTTTACATCTTTTCCATTTTTTTAATCACACTGTAATATCACACTTGATCCTAGCTGTTTTGATCACTTACAGTGTAGTCTGAAGGGAATTTTAGAGACTATCTGATATATCCAGGTATTTGTAAGCCCTATTGCACCGTTGTGGCAGTTCTTAAATATTGGTATCTACACATTCCAGCTATCAGTATCCTTTTTAGAAGAACAAAGTGCATCAACATCTTATCTAAGTGTTTAAGTGCTTGAGTGGTTTACAGTCAACTAGTATTTGTATTTTTGGGCTTAGTTAAAAAAACACTAATGGGACAAACAACCAGTTTGTCCCACTGTAGCCAATGGCATTGTAACCAATGACTTGGCTACAGCAACTTAACCCGTGGTTCCTCTTTGTTTTACTCCCTCTAATGAAAAGGTGAAGATTCAAGAGATGCGTAACTATTTGTAGGTGGTAGTCTTCTATTGTAGTGCACAGGAAATTTCTACTGATGCATCAATTTTGCTCTGATTCTATGCTGCTAAATATTTATATTGTTCAAAAGTTTAGCTTATTTCGCTCGGTGTTAATTTATGGTTTGCCTGAAGCAGAATGGAGATCTGAGACACATGGTCCTCTGAGGAGCTTACTGATGTTCTAGTTAACTAGAACATTAAAAATAAAATGTAAACAAAGATCAATCTTTTGGGGGTTTTTCTGGTGAAAATTATACAATCATTCCGGGCAAATTCTAGACCTTTTATTCAAATGCTGCTCTTTTCTTGTTTGTAATAAATACTTCATTTGTACTCTCTTCCCCTTTCAGAATCTTTGACAGAATCTATCTGTGAGAGAATATGATATTGAGAGGTCTTTCTTGAAAGAAAACACACTGTGAAAATGAATTCTAGTTTGCTATTTCCAGAAGGAGGAAATGCGTGTGCTCTCTATGAGGTAGTAAATAGCTATCACAGTTTCTAACAGACATCTCTATTCACATCACCTGCATCTTTCCCAGAGATCCCCTACTAATAAATACAGTTTGTGGCATCTGGCTTGATTACTTTACTGTTAGCAGTCCTTGTTCTAACTCATGGAGGGTGGCCAAGACTTTTGTACCTGTGAGTTCATTATCCCAAATACCTACCCATGTAGAAATCACAAGATAAATTTCTATATATCAAGATAAACTTATATAAAATAAAGTATGTAACTGATGTTCTATACTTGCATATAACAGTGCTCCCCACCACCACAATCTAGTTTAGTACAGGTGAGCCATGTGGAGCCAGGACTTACACTAGTATGAAAGTGGCTCTGAAAGGAAACCCACTGAGAAGCCCAAATTCCTGTTGCTCTCAGCTTTTCTTCATGGCTGTTTGCTCCTGATGAAAAAAGAGTTTATGCAAGTTTTTGAAAATAAAATTGGGCAATAAAACAATTGCATTGCACTTGTGGGCGAAAGTCGATTGCATTGAGCAGTCTTCTTAAACTGAAACTTGCACAATATTTTGGAAGGCAGACATTTCAAATCTTGATTAATTACTACTTTTAAAAGGATTACTAGCAGAAGTCCATAAAAGTGAAGTAATTGTACTTTCTTTCCTAATTCTTCGCATGAGATGAATTGCCACCACAATAGCGTTCACTTCCTGTTCAGTGTAAACAAGTCATTTCCAAAATGTAATATTATTTGCTCCTGTATCATAGAATCATAATCATAGAAGGGCCTGGGTTGAAAAGGACCACAATGATCATCCAGTTTCAACCCCCCTGCTGTGTGCAGGGTCACCAACCACCAGACCAGGCTGCCCAGAGCCACATCCAGCCTGGCCCTGAGTGCCTCCAGGGATGGGGCATCCACAACCTCCTTGGGCAACCTGTTCCAGTGCATCACCACCCTCTGTGTGAAAAAGGGTAGCTGAACTTCAGAGCACGCAGAGCTGCTGATAGTCCATAGGTAATACAGAGTCAGTGTATCACAACTTTAATCCTGCTAATTTTCTTGAATGTTCTTATTTCATATGCATATCAAAAGAGATTAAAAAAAAAAAAAAAAGCAACAGTGCAGATTACAAACTGTGCTTTATTTTTCATCAAGCAATTATGTCATCTTCCAGCATGTGGTGCCTGTGTTATTACATTGCTAACTAGAAACATAAGCTGCATTATCTAACTTCTGTTGAATGTGAAATTCAGTCAAATTCTGTTCTGAGTTGCTTTATCAGGGCACTGCACAGATGTGGATTAACTGGCTACCTATTGCACCACAGCTCCCAGTTCCCAGTAAACACAGCCTAGAGCACATACTGCAAGTCTCAGTAGCACCTGTGAGGGTGCTCCCCTTCTCTAATTTTGAGTTTCTGCCATGTGTGGACTACAGAAGCAGACAAATAGTAGGAAAAATATACATTTCTATGTACAAGGTGGGTCCCCTCAGCAGCTGGACCCAAGCACTCAACCTGACCAGTGGCTGTCCTTAGATTCCACTCTCCCCAGCTGCTGGCACCTATGTACCAGCACCTGAGTTCACGTCCCTTGCTCACAGCCATGCACATGCAGACTTACTATGAACTCCCCATTAACTGTGCTTAGACATAGGTGGCATTAAACACAATAGCCGTACCACAGGTCCATGCTCTCCCCAGCAGCTGATAACTGAGTGTGCAAAACAGGCCTGCAGTTCTACCCCAGCTGAAGGGATACTTACCGCATTCTCTACTCAGATTTTCTCTAAACAGTCTCATTTTAAAAACGTTTTTATAACTATGATGCCAACTGGCACATACATGTGCAGGCTGAGCAAATTGGCCTTCCAATCCAGACAAAGGCAAATGAGAGAGGCCAGCTGGTAAAAACAAACTTATGTGAACCACCCAAATGCTTTCTCAGTATTAGAAGTAATCAATCATGGAATGGCTTGGGTTGGAAAGGGAAAAAATACAAAACACATAGCACAGCTCCCATTGTTCCTAGAGGCTGATTTCCGTAACACCGTATTTTTCAGCCTGCGAGCATGCAAGGATTTGTACCTCCATGGTCATTTTGAATGGTAGTCTTTGAATGAGCTTTCATTTTAAATAAACTGATTTTGTTAAGGGCTCTCCAACAAGAATTTGGAATGGATGTTAGTGAGGTCTCCAGGTAATTTTGGTCTGTGGGAATAAGGACTCTTACCTCTGTTAACCTTCATGCACATTCCTCCAGAGAAACATACTTCCTCTTTCTATTTTCTGCGCCAGCAGCAAGGCCAGCTGTTTGGCAGTAAGGCTTGGCACTCAGCCAGAGCCCCTACTTTATCTAGAACAGATTTCATCTTTCCTACTGTATACTGTAAATACTTTGTGATAGCAGATCTGATACAACACCATCCTGGGTGATTGATGAGATCTGCCCTGAGACATCACAGACAGTGGGTAACTACAGAGGTAACTTCTGTGAGACCCAAACATTTTGTCCATAGTTCTTGCTGGGTTCCATGTGGCCAAAATGAACGTAGTAGTTTGAATCAGGTCCAGCAAACAATAACATCACGCAGTACAAACAACAATAAATTGTTCTTAGTAGCTGTGTGGAAAGCTGAGGCAGGTGTTGCCTATCCTGTAGATGACACAAACTACACTGAAGTACCTAGAAAAGCACTTGTACCCTGTCTGATAGCCCTATGCCTGAGCCACCACTAGCAACAACAGATCACCTCCGGATCAGCACCAAGCAATTGTACTCTTACGGACAGATTAGGTGTGCATTATGCACTATCAAACTGTTGTCAACAGGAAACATCTGCACTCAAAGCAGGAAAGGATTTCCCTTGTCACAGAGATGCAGAAAATAGAGTGCAGTGGTAAGAAATACAGAGCAAAAGATTAAAAAGGCGGCTTCCACATCCTCAGGACAGTAGTTGTACACATATCCTCATCATTGTTGCTCTCTCCATTCCTAAAAGAAACCATGCAAGGGGTGATTCTGAAGCGGTTTGCACTTCACAGCCAAGTCAGCTATGGATTTCTCCAATGGCACTCTTGAGACATCCCAACAGCTAGCACGGAGTATAGGTTGGTACTGTGTATTGTTCTCATGGTTAAGTTAAGGATCAGAACAATCAAGAGACAACTCCTATTAGAGATGGTGAGGAACTGGTCTGTACAAGCAAGGAGCTAGAGGAGGATGACTATACATTGCATGGGAATTGGCCAAGTCCTTGACAAAACACCCCATGAGAACACTACTATCAGAAAGGCTGGCCACTGGACAGCTTGACCTAGACCATCAAAAAGAAAAGGAATCAACAGGAGTGTTTTAAAAAAAGTGTCAACAAAACTGCTAGAAAAACACTTTTCAAACAGTAAGTAGAGTATGTGTGCAGCTAGAAAGGACAGTATGGCTTTATAGAATGGCTTTATGCTCAGAATCATTTCTGTGGAGTTGACTGTCTAGTCAGTCTGATTGAACTCCTCCTAACTCACATTAGATGAGCTGAGCAAGTAAGAGTCAAAGACTGCACGACAGTTATTCATTCCATGCATTCTGTTCTCGTGTTTTCTCCCATCACACAAGACTCACAGGCAGCACACAACTTAGCTGGGTTCTGAGAAGCCACAACTTAGCTGGGTTCTGAGAATTTTGCAGTCCTCCAAAGCCAAAGAGTTACACTGTATTAATGGCTGTCACCGGACTACATGGTCAAGGGAGAAGATCCGCCTGGCTGCTGTCTAATAAAAATATTTGTCAGGAACCCTGTCTGTGACAACCTTAGGAGAAATCACCTGGGATCCACTTCCTAGGTATCACCAGTCAACTCTGAATGACGAAACAGCTACAGCCCAGTGATGAAGAGAGCCTGCTTCTCCAGGTTCCACGCCAGCCCAAGAACACCTGTCTTGTCTTCAGATGAACCTGCTGCTTCCAGACCTGAGAAGGATCTCCGTGTACCTTGCCACTACACCAAAAGAAAAATATTGCTGAGCACGTTTTCTTTCTGAAGGCAGAATGAATGTTTGATCTACCTGCACTATGGCTTCAGTTAACATCAGACCATTTTCTGCAAGAAAAGAGTATCCTATTGGCAGCAACTATGAAAAACAAATAAGCAGCTTCTACTTAAGAGTTGTACTAGAGGCCAGACTGCCCAAAGGCAGGCTTATGGCTGCAGGGAAGCTGGAACTTTCACTCAGCTGGGAAGAACAACAGTCATTATCAGAGCTTATCACTGGCCTCTGAGGCCTTCCCATGGCCTCACAGCAGGAATCTGGGGCTGCTTACATCCTTTTGGATGCTTTGAACCTATGGTGTTTTAGAAGTATGGAAAAAAAAAACAAGCTGCCCCTCTATGAATTTACAG
>PPHD01024036.1:0-12263 GCA_002909625.1 Bambusicola thoracicus
CTCTTTCCCCTGCACCAAGAAGAACCCCACCATAGTGCTTTGTTTGGGTGCCTTTGCTTTTCCCTGCATGCCAGAATTTTGGTCCTTAGGAAGCCTCTGTGTTTTATCATTCTTCTTAGCTACTTCTTGCTGATTGGGTTTCTTCCCTTCTTCTTCCCTTCTTCTTCCCTTCTTCTCTTCCTCTTTCCTTCCCCTCTCCCCTTTCCTGTCCCCAGCTGACGTACCCCGCTGTGCCCCTGAGAAGCATTTCCAGCTGGCCAGAGCATGGTGGGTGTCTCCTTGGGGATGACAGACACTTGCTGGACGCTCAGGATGGGTGGCCAGCCATGGGTGAGCTTTAGGAACCTGAGCTGCCCTACCTGTGCCATAGCAACGATGCTCCCTTAAGTGCACTCACTTCAGTGGCTGTTCAAAGCCATCAGCTCTGCGTTGTAATCCTTCTGTGTCTTTAACCTGCCTTAGCAGCTCAGGTTAACGCTTGGGGCCTTAAGGAGTGTTGAAATGGATATGAAGCTCCTCTTCCCTCAACAAAAATGCCGCTGTCCTTGGTCAGCTCTGATCTTCCAACCAGCATAGGAAACTGAGCTTCCAGTCTGTAGTCACGCTGCTCAGCTGTGGCCGTGCCTCCTACCTGCTTCACCCTGTTCAGCTCCTTCCCTAATCCTTGCCCAAGCTGTGAAATGGGGCCGAGCCAGGAAGCTGCTGGCAGGAGCTGTGCGAGGTACGGTTATGTAAACATCTTTGCCACTAAGATCCGTGTAAGCCGTTACGAAAAGGAGGAAACAGTTTTAGCAGCTCTGCACTCTTCCCCTGCACCTCCGCAGGTCGGGGAGGACGATTCTCTCCAGCAGGCACTCTGCCTGCAGAGCAGAAGCAGAGGCATTCAGCTTCTTGTGGACATTCGGGAAACTTTTGGAATCAGATACAGCGGACTTTGCACTCACACACCAAGATTATTGCTGGTGCCACATCCTTCCCAGCAGGCTCGGGCTCTTCAGATTAGCACTTTCTCCGTGTTACACCCTTGAACCATGGCCTTGCTGAGGGTAGGCAGGTATCTGGAAATCCAGCTGGGCATCTCAGGCTGGATATTAGGGAAAAATTCTCCTCTGAAAGAGTGGTGATGCACTGGCACAGGCTGCCCAAAGCGTGGTAGGCTCGGAGGCATCAGAGAGAAGCATGTGCTTTTATCACATGAAATAAGAGCGAAACCTTGCCAGATCTGTGCAGAGAATGCCTTACAAAAAACATAGGTGGGGTTGTATTTGCAGCTTTGTTTTATTTTGGTAAGGAAGACAGCTTGCATGCTTTGCTGTGCAACTGTCTGGCTGTTTCTTCTCAGCACCAGCACTACTGGAAAAAAAAAAAAAATGGACGGTCTCATGCTAAAAAAGCAAAGAATGTGAAAAAAAAAAAGCAATTAGAGTTGTTCTGGAGCACTTGTTAAAGGCGGCTTGAGCTGTTTGTGATCCCTAAAGCTTTACACTGTGTACCTTGATGGGCTAATCTTCTGCAACCTGCTGTAATAAGGTACCACTCAGCCACATGACCAAGCAAAGCCAGCTCTGCCTCTAATCCAAAGTCACTCCTCCACCAGAGGGATTCCGGGCATGTTTTGTGGGAGTGCTCAACTTTCAGGGAGCCCAACATGAGCCCCACAGCAAAGGCTGCGTCCTTGGAAGGTGCTGCGGCCTGGCAGCTCGGGGCCTGTTCAGAACCCATTCGTTCTTTGAAACCACAAATGGGTTTTGAATACCACAGCCAAGTCAAATTTTCTCCAATGAAGCTGGTCAGGATCCTTGTGAAGCTTTGGTAAAAAATGTGAGGGTTGTGTTTCAGGATTCAGCTCCCAAATTCTGCTTGGAGCAGCTGATCTGCCCGAGAGAAAAGCCCGAATGAAACACCCAGGTCTGACTCCAGCAGTCTTCTGGAAGCTCGCGGGGCCTCTCAAGGAGATGGGTATATAAAAATAGCCAAACAGTTTCTCCAGAGTCTCCTTTGGCTTTGCGGCTCCGCTAATCATAATCCTGTGCATGACATCAGTACTGACTGATACTAATCCTGGCAGAGCTGCCTGCTCCTGGAAATGTGAATGGGGAGGACCATGAATGTCATAAACCTCAAGTTCGCACAGGTCACTGGACACCCAAAAAGCACAGGGAGACGCAAAGCACTTGGACCACACTTAGAAAGACTGTGCTTCAAGCTGGGGAAGAGCCCTGAGGGAATTTCAACCCTAATCTCCCTCTGCTGGAGCGCCAGACAGAGCTGTCTCAAAGGATGGTTCAGAAACGTGGCATAGATAGAAGCCTTCGGTCCAGTGGTGCTGCTCAGGGCCACAGCTGGGAGAAGCCTTTGGTTTTGTCCCTGGCCTCAGCCCTGGTACCCAGCACGGGGTACAGAGCTGCCCCAGGAACATGGGAGCAGGAGTCAGGGGACAAGCCCTGCCACAAGGATGCTCCCAGGGGCACTTTATACACATGTATACAGAGCTGTTTCCTTGCATGCTAAAGGCACCTACCGACCCGGGGATCTTGTCGTTCAGTTTCAGGGTGGTGTGTGGTCCCTCAGCACTGTGCTCTGCGATGCCCTGATGACCATGGATGTGATGCTGTGCACGGCTTCCATCTTCAACCTCTGTGCTATCAGCGTGGATCGGTAAGTGCCTTCCTCCTCCTTACACCAGAGGAGAGGGATCATGTCTCAGCATCAAGATACTTCCATTCGCTTACCTTACCAGTGGTGCTACCCCCACACGAGCACCTACCCACCTGTGTTGGCAGGTTTATCGCTGTTTCAGTCCCGCTGAACTACAACCGGCGACAGATCGACCTGCGGCAGCTGATCCTCATCTCCACCACGTGGATATTCGCCTTTGCTGTGGCATCCCCAGTCATATTCGGCCTCAACAACGTCCCGAACCGGGACCCCAGCTTGTGCCAGCTGGAGGATGACAACTACATCGTGTACTCCTCCATCTGCTCCTTCTTCATCCCTTGCCCCGTCATGCTGGTGCTCTACTGCGCCATGTTCCAAGGACTCAAGCGCTGGGAAGAAGCCAGGAAGGCCAAGCTAAGGGGTGGCATCTACGGGGGCAACAGAATGCTCTATCACCCCTCACCCTTCATTGAGAGAGAGCGGGTCGGCATGGAACCAGAGGAGTACCACCATTATGCCCACCCTGAGCACCCCCTTTCTGGGGACTATATGATGAGCAATGGGCTCCAGACTGTCTCCTACCCACACCTCAAGTACCCACACCCGGCACACAGTCAGAAGCGAGCCAAGATCAACGGCCGGGAACGGAAGGCCATGAGGGTACTGCCGGTGGTTGTTGGTGAGTGGCCGGTGGCAGAGGCTGGTCAAGGAGGGTGGGAAATGTGCTGTGTGGTCCTCCAGGGGTCAGGATTTTGTTGAAGCCGGTCCAGGGAGTGCCTCGGTCTCTCTTTGATCCAGAGTAGCATCACTCTTGGGAGAAAACACGTGTGGTGTTTTTAATTCAACCTTCACTTCAGCTGTCAGCATTTGTGACTCCTGGTATTTTAAATGCTAATCCAAAAAGGACACACAACTCACATCTTTTCTTCACCAACGTTTAGGTAGTTGCCCAAACTTTTTGTCATGGAGAGATGGTAGCTCTGCATTTGTTAACTCCAACCCTTTTGAACACAACGCTTTCTCTCTTTAATTTTCTCCTGCCAGGTGCTTTCCTCTTCTGCTGGACACCATTTTTTGTGGTCCACATTACAAGGGCTCTCTGCAAGTCCTGCACCATTCCCACTCAAGTCACCAGCATCGTCACCTGGCTGGGTTACGTCAACAGCGCTGTCAACCCCATCATTTACACCGTTTTCAACGCCGAGTTCAGGAACTTCTTCCGCAAAGTCTTGCACCTCTTCTGCTGAGCTCGCCGGAACTGGAGGGAATGACCAGGATAACTTTTTGTATAGTTCATTAAAGATCTATTTCTGCCTAAGGTTTGCTGTCTTTGTTGGGGAGGAGGGAAGGAGTAAAAATTGTTCCAGGATGGCAGCTCCAGGACGGTGGTTCCCAGCCCTCTGTCTCCACTGCGAGGAGTTACAGGTGAGTGTAGTGGTTACGCCTTGGATACTCCCCCCACTGGAAGCTGCAGGTGTAGCCACTTCTTTAACACTTGGTGCTTGACGTAGACATCAAGAGACCCCACAAGACAGCGGATATTGCACAAGTGGCAGTCTTCTGACTAATGATTTTCATGCAGGGCTGTTGCTTTCCAAGGGGCAATTTGTTTGCTTAGAAATAAAAGAAGACTTGCTGGGAGGTCTTGAGATTTTCTTCGACTAAGGATAACAATTGCTTCATCGATTTATCAACAAATAAACACGTTATGTTGCCATGATTATACTGCAGTCTTACGAGTTCACTGTGCTATAGAGAGTAGTTCCCCCAGATGCCAGGGCCCTGATGAGAAGCTTCTAGAGAACTTTAATTACACATGAGTCATACCTACACATCTTCATTTAGGACTGTTGTCCCACTCATGCTCTTCAGAATCTCCTTAATCAGAAGATGCAATAAAAACAAAATTCAGACTGTAACCAAAGCATTGGATATACTCATCCACAAACTGCGTAGCGACGATACTGGAGAGCTTTCTGCATTGGTATAAATTGCTGCTCAGTTATCTGTACAAACGCGGGTATGGCTGAGCTCTTGTCTTTGTGTAGCTGCAGTCATCCCTGAACCAACACAGAGCTCTACTCCCAGTCCGCAGGGATGCTCCTCTGAGGGGAATACAAGATGCAGCTGAGAACAAATGGGTGCTTAAACCAAACAGCACACGGTGTTCAGCACGACGCACTGCTTCCTTTAGTCAGAACCTTAATGGGCAATAGATGGAGGCAAGAAACCTTGTAAATTAGTTGTATTGTTGTGGGTTCAATTAAGAGCATCTTTTCCATTAAGTAATTATCTTAAAGATTTAGAAAACTGGCACTGATCGTGTAAGAAGAAACGACTGCAAATACTGAAGGATGACTCTGGGGAAGCTTGAAGAGTGGGTATGTTGCTTGCGATGGGATTCTACAGAATTGCCTATTTCCCTCCCCAGAGTTCTCCGTGTGTAATTTCTGTCTCAGCCTGCTAAGCTCGTGCTTGGCTTCCCACTAAGGAATGGTTTCCTTGAGAGGAGGGGGGCACGCTGCTGCCTTCCTTCCACCAGTACTGGTCCTCACCCTCAGCGCCAAGAGGAAAACTCGTTCCAGTGAGCAACTAGAAAGTAAGTAACAGCAATCATAGCCTAAATTATTAAAGAAGCACACTATTAATTAAAGCATTTTGGAGTACCGAATGAAGCCAATAACCTCTTAATGCTCACCAGTGCTTTAATTAGGAGCTACTAAGCAGCAGCGAGAGGCCAGAACTCTATCTGTGCACTCTTACTTGGGGGTTGCTCAGATTTTGGCACTGCAGCCGGGGCATGCTGCCCTGGTGAGAGCTGCTCCTCCCCGCTGCCACGTCACATCCACGTTGATGTCCTGCAAAGACTAAGAGCCAACACCTCTCTGTGCAAAACTCCCTGCAGACGCACCCCTCGCATGCTGCATTTGTCCATGTGCCAAGGTGCTGCCATGGGGTTACGCTGTGCTTTCATCGCATTTTATTGAACAAGACATGATTTTTCACTCATATTCAAGTGCAGAAGCTCCAATGTGTTCCAAATTTCCCCAGCACAGAGGGAACACAGAAAAACAAAACAAAACAAGAAAGTCCTTTCAAAGGCAAATTAAGAGTTCGTACTTTTTCAAGGCAATTAAATAAACCAAATGAGGGACCATTCCTTTTTTCAAATAAGAGGTAGGGAGGCACGGGGAAAACAGAACAACAGCAAATCTAATTGCAGCAACTGTTCTTAAACCATCTCAAGAGAGACGATGAGGTTGTTGTTATCCACACAGTGGAGATTTCAGTCTGGCAAAATCTAAGCTTCCTCAAGCTGGAGGAGGCTCCCCGATGGGAGGCTGCAGTTTGCCTCCTCCAGATCCAGATTTCTCAGTCTCTGCGTTATCCAGAGGTTTGCAGTAGGACTGGAAGTAGGCAAACGCTGTCACAGTATGAAAAAGTCTTACAGAAATGAGGACAGACAGCTCACATCAGGCCGCCGATCCAGCCGGCTGCACCGCGCTGCCATGGGGTCAGAGGTAGGTGTGTTCAGACAGAGACTTTCTCCATCACATTGTCTGCAACATGCACATCGTCAGCCTGCACTGTCACTGCGTTGGCCTCACCACAGATGTGCTGGTGCTCTTTCCAGTCCTGCAGGGAAGAGCAGATGGAGAGGCCATGAAGAGATGGCCCAGAGATGGGGCACCCGCAACTTCTCCGGGCAGCTCATGCCAGAGCCTCACTGCCCTCTAAGAATTTCCTCCTCACATCTAACCTTTATCTCCCCTCTTTTAGTTTAAAACCACACCTCCCTTGTCTTATCACTATCTGCCCGTGTAAGAAGAGTTGCTCTCCTTCTCGTCTGTAAGCTCCCTTTAAAGGCTTCTTCACAGAGCAGTTATAAGCTGCTGCCTCAGAGGGTGACCAGCACATGACCACTCAGCGACACCTCCCAGCATGTTCTGTACTAACAGGACAATGGGGTGAAATTACTGTCTTTGAGATGCTTGGGGACAGTAGGTCATTGATAATTGATAATTTTGTCATTTATCTGCAAGAAGCAATCTTTCTTTCTTTTGAAATTTTAGCCTTCCTGCTGCGCAGGGACGGCCATCATTACGCTCTGGTACAGGCCAAAGAATTCTTCAGGTGCTCCATTCAGTTGACAAAGAATGAACCCAGACAGGTCACAGAGCTGTAGCTAAGCCAAATTATCCTCTCCTCCAAAGCAAGCGGTGCCAAATGTCTTTGTAAAGAACCAATGAGAAACAAAACCCTGCAGCTTCCTCTTCATGCCTGTTTCCACCTCCCATGTTAAAGCTTTATAGTTTGTCTGTGTGCTCAATTCATCTAATCATCCATACCATCACAAAATAGCGTGAAAAATAAGAGAACTACAGCCTCAGTAGCACAGGATCAGAGGTACTGAGGAGAGTGCAGCTTTCCAGGGAGCAGCAGGGCTTGTACAGCACTCCCACCCAGCTCACCCCACTGTTTCCACAGTGAGGTCTGACACTTTGACATCCTCTTTCAGAAGGTGTGTGCAGATCTTGGGGCCACTCCTTACCTGTTTGACCCACCCCAGCACTGCACCCTGACTCACAGACAGTGACCCCTGACTCCACAGCATGTTTCTGTCTGTGCTGTCCCCTCAGCCTGCATGCAGGCTGATCCCAGTGTAAACTGTCCCCTCTGCACGGCTTCACCTACAACTCACAGACTCTCTTATACCTTCCGCTGACAGAAAGTGGAGCAGTAGTTGACTTTATGGCATCCCGTGCACTCATTCATCGCCTCGCGGCCACAGTTGACACAGGACTGCTGTGAAAACAAGCAGAAAAGGGACCACATCAGAGGGAACCACAGTGGAAGGCTGACTGCAGTGAAGCAAAAGGCAGGGGAGTAAAAGGAAGAAGACTGTAACAGGAGCACAGGACTTAAACCCAGAAGACGAGGTAGCATATGGAGATTGAAAATCACACCTGGTTTTTAAAGGATGCTTTTGTGTCTAGCACTTTAATCTTACGCTGGTGACATCAATTAACAGCCTGCATGGTGAGGTGGAGATCTCGCTGAGTTATCACAAAAATAAGCACTCTGCAGAACATTCAGTTCCCAGCTCATTAAGTTACTGACACATCATTAGCACGTCAGAGTGGCGGTGCTGGGCTGCCACGGGAAACTTTTCTCAGCTTGAGAAGCACCATCAGTGCAGTGACCAACACAGTCACAACTCAGTGCTGCCGACTCATTTCTCTCCTGAGCTCTACCAATCCAGCCATCAGTGCCCCGATCAGTACTGAGCTCATCACACCACTGCCTCACAGCACAAAGGGGTACCTACAGTTAGCAGGTGGTGGGACTGAACCACTGTTGTGTTTCTGATGTCCAGCCATAAATCGAGGCTACCTAAATGGGGCTTGATACCTAGCTTACAGGGCAAAAAGGAAAGAAGTTTCCTATCACACTGAAGTGATACCCACCAGTTGGTGCTGCATTGCCATTACTTGGAGGTGCCTCAGAGTAACCTTGCCAGAGGGCCATAAGGGACTGTGAAAATGTGGAAATAGGACACACTTTGCCAGAACAGAGCACCTGTCCTGCCAGGGAAGGCTCAGAAGATGAGGCCAGCCACAGAATACATGATTTCTGGATCTTTAAATGCAATAAGACAACGGACTCCTCATAAAACATGAGTCAACCAGAACTTACCTTGATGATGATTTCTGTTTTCCCATCCACATCTTCTGTTTGCTGAAATAACTGGTTCTGATATTGCTGCAAGGAAAAAAACACAGCAAGTGTGTCATTTCACAGCCACAGTATGCAACAAGGGTTTCAAAAGTGAGGTCTGTATGGAGGGTTCGTGCAGTTCTGTGAGGACCAAAGGGAACCTCACTCCTCCCTTACAGGAGAGGGACTCAGACATTGGAGTCAGATGAAGAAGCCAGGAGTAACAAGGTGACAAACTGTCAGTTACACACATTTATTCAAGCCCTACTTCATCCAATCTCAAGACATGTAGCTTCACTGTGTACAAAGAACTGCATCCCACACAAGACAGTGACAAGTTAGCAAAGGAAACCCAAGGAAAATGCCATGGAAAGAGGGTCACGTGCCATCTTCCTGGGCAAAGTTACAAGTCAAGCCTTGTGATCCTGATCCACCAACAGGCATGGGAGAATCCTGTGGGCTAGAACTGCCCAGAAGGTATGGGATTGGGTTAGGAAAAAGAAAATCAAGACAAAATTAATGCACCCAAGACTTCAAAAACAACATCAAGCATAATGATTATTCTTCCTTTAAAAAAAAAAGATGACAAGGCTTTCAGACAGTTTATCCATTAAACAGCCCACTGAAGGTGAATTTTTAAGTACGCTTTGGGTACGCTGCAAAGTAAGTCCAGCTCAGTGCTCCTGCACCTTTGTCCTGCCATGCTCAACAGCCAGTGCTGCTGAGAGGCACAGTGCTCAAACAAAGGGATCTAAAACTGGCCCCGATTTGGTTATACGCCAAACCTGATTTAAATTCCATGAGGAACAGTTAGAAAGTAAGGAAAAAACCAAACCCCCACCTTCAAGCAAAGCAGGTTTATCAAGGAGTGATATGACCCAACACATAAAGAGATTAAAGGCTTAATTTAAGTGCCTCCATGACCTGACATCTCAGTATTTATTCTCCTGTGAAGTTGCAACCTTGAGAACCTTTTTGTTACTGTGACACAGAGATGAAAAAGCTCTCTGGGGTGATGGAGGAGGAGGCAGGGAAACCTCCTGCTGTCTGGTGCAAGAGCTACGATCTGCTGCTACCACGATTAGACAATCGTGGCAAGATCAAGCTTATTAGCAAGACAGCACACATGTACTGCACGGTGTTTTTAAACTTCTTTTTGGTGAGGACAGTGTGCGTACAGATGCCAAAGCACGTGTGAGATAGCATTTCTTGAAAATATCTGCATAAATACACCCTGCTACTACAGCCCCTCTGTGACACCCGCACAGACACAGCTCGTGGGCTGAAGATACAGAATTCCAGTTCTGAGAGCTGCCACAGCTCCAGAATCCACTGCATCCTCCACAAATGTGGCTTATCCTGTTTTCCAGTGGGACTGCCAAAGAGAAGGGAAGCTGAGAGGAAGTCCAGCCACCTCCTGTGCTTGTCAGACCCACGGCACCCCTTTGAGCTCTGGGTCCCCAAATCCTGCTGATGGAAATGTAACTCCATTCTACCTCCTTTTTATCTCTGAGCCCTCTGGTTCTGCCTGGCCCACGGTGTGAATCAGTCACTTCTTTGAGAAACTGTGGAGAAGGGAAAGGAGTGAGAACAGAGATGATCAAGCCTGACACACACAGATTTCTTGCAAAACCATTTCCAGCAAACTGATGAGCCCCAGCTCTCAACCATTTCCACAGCTGCTTTGGAGGATATAAGTCATTACTTGCTTACTAGAACTACTTTCCTTAAGTGCCCAATCCTTTTTAGGTTAATTTCATACTCTCCAGCCTTGAACTGTTTTAATCTGTCTAAAAAAAATAATTCAGATGGCCCAGCTGTTAACAGATTTAATCTTCTACCTTCTTTTCAAATGGATAGGGCTCTGTAGGCATCCCTGCATCACAAGAGGACAATTGCAACTAAAACACCTGTTAGATTTGAACCCTGATTTTTTTTTATCTTCATACAGAAACACTGCCTAACACATTTCCTGAAGATCTGCACCCTCCAGCTGTGTCCTACAGCACAGAACTTGCTGGGTTCATGTGTTCTCCCCCTTCTGAAGTCTATCTGTTACAAACAACGGCTTAGTGCACTCTCAGAAGAAATTACGTTTCCAAAGATCTTTGTGTAAAGTACAGTCTTAACTCTGCTCCTTTGGGGCCAAACCTACTACAAGTGGTCAAACATCTCTTCCAAGAGACCCTAAGCCTTTCTTGCCCCATACACCCTCTTCCTAATTGTTTTCTTCTCCCTTAATTAAGAACTGCAGTAAAGCCAAAATCCCAGCAGAAGCCAAAGGATCCAATATCCTCATCTACGAGCCATTTAATTACAACAGAGTAGAGCTCTCTCTGAACAGCTGTGCAGAGTTCTGACACAGCAGTTGTACTTAGCGAATCCCATGCAAAATGTTGCAATTCTATAAAGCCTACAAGTATTTTGATATTTTAATTTTGCGTAATGATGCATTTTAGATAAACACTGAGCTGGAGAGCATATGGCTTGGTTTTCTTTCAGGACATCATTCCTCAAAACTTCCAGATAACATTGATGTTATTGATGGACACACTTGGTGTCCCTGCCAGCACAAAGCCACACACAGGCTGAGCACCAGCTGCGTGTTTACTCACTGAAAGCACAAGCTTTATGGCATCCACATTTCCCAAACAGAGTCAGTTTTGTGTCTGAACCAACTCTGCGAGGGCTGTGCTCGTTAATTAAGGAGCTGTCCTCATCAAGAGTCACATGAGATGCTGCAGACAGCACATGCAACGTGAAAGATTTTTTCAGCCTCTTCCTTAGGCTCCTGGAACAGTTCTGTTTTAAAAGAAATGACTGCAAAGGAGATATTCTCACAAACGCTGGAACTGTAGATGTAGAGGTTACAAATAGTCCATGTGTCAAGGCCTTTCTACAACTTCTTGTACCCAGTGGTTTTTTGTTATGTTACATACAGAAATTAAAAAGGACAAAAAATAGCAAAAGAGCGCACGTGGGGACTTCCAAATTACAACCTCTCATGTCTTCCACTCTTTTACATCTGCCAAGTATATTTTTGGATATTTTTTCTAATCTTATACGAAGACAGGCTTTTATATTCCACTTCTGTGCAGCCCAACCCTAAATACTCAATGCTTCCCCTCTCAGCAACTCTGTTGCTTTTGAGAATGCTGTCTCTAGGTAGGACCACGCGTTTGGAAATGCAATTAGTCTGCAAAATTCAGATTAGAAATGCCATCTTAAGAAAGAAATGTGACTGTTGATGCTTCTAAATTATGCTGCACTTATAATTTATTATGGTTCTTATTTGCTACTTTTAGCAAATCCTCTTCCTGTCGCAGCTACTCTCTGATGTTGGCATTTCCACCTTCAAAATCTTGTAGAAAAGGGGAACGTTCCTAATACCCCACTGAACACTCCTGGATAACACCACTAGAAAGTGGAAGCGGGATGGAAGAGTGATGCCTGCTCTTCCACTTCACAGGTAGCAACAAAAGTCTGCAGGCAGCACAAATGCCTCTCTGACTAGGAAAGCTTGGGGAGAAAGCCTACCTCTCACCTTTCAGGGCTCTGTAACTCCCACAGGCACCTAATGATGTCATTAGAGAGTACAATTTGGGGCCACTTTCTCTGAAGGGCAGGTAAAGGGTGTGCTGTCCTGAGCCCTCTGCCTCACTCTTCTGCCAGAAGGCATCGCTCCTTAGCAGGGAGGGATGCAGACAGTTACAGGATCAAAATCTCTTCAACTCAATATCCTCAAGAGACAGGCTGCTGACCGCTCTGCACTGCTGTGAAAACCAAACATACATATTATTTGCAGTCATCACACTGAAGTTTGTGTATACAGTTGGGAACAAGCTTGCTCCCACTAACAGATTTCATTAATCCTGCTCTGTATGCAG
>PPHD01024037.1:0-12263 GCA_002909625.1 Bambusicola thoracicus
GAAAAGGAAAAGGAAAAGGAAAAGGAAAAGGAAAAGGAAAAGGAAAAGGAAAAGGAAAAGGAAAAGGAAAAGGAAAAGGAAAGGCAGGAATGTTCTGCAGTAACAGAGAGGCACTGGAATGTTTTACAATACAGTGGAATTCTCCTGTAACTAGACACACAATACTCCCTGATGCACCTGTATTCACTCTTGCTCAGTTCAGTGATACACATCCAGAAAAGAGCAATGTGTGCAAATACTCAAGGAATCTCCTCTCCCAAAATTATAACAGTACATTTTATTTGTCACCTAGACCTGAACTGTCTGAATGAAGCACTCATATTTTTCCAAAGGACTGAGGAGATTTCACCAAAGGACCTTTACCAGCTGACCTGCCACAAAGGTGTAAGCAAATCACATCCAGACATTGAGGTAAAGCTACTACTTCACAGCCACAGTCAAAAGGTTATCTGTCTTTTAATGTATTATACATCACTCCTTTTTTCTTCTGTCACAAGTGTTTCAATACAGATATTTCATTCTATCATATCAGCTTACCGTGGAGTGTAATGTAACAATCTAATGTCAGTGTGACACATCTGAAACAAAGCAGTACATTCCTTCTCTCGTGGCCAGATATTTCTTATGAGTCTAACTAGTGGTGCAAGCTGCTGAAGTGGTGCGAACAAAGAAATGTCTGTTGCAGACACCAGCTGGCAGGTCACCAAGTACCCAAAGACTATCTCAACTTTCAACAACATGAAAAACAATCAGGCAGCTTTCTAAACATTGCTATTGGATCTATCTCCCTTAAACATTTCCACTAGAAAGTTCCTTCACTATTATTTACAATATAATATCAATTTTGGCACAACAGTTCAGACAGCATCTAAAGCTCAAGCTGTAATTTGTGTGTGTGTGAGGGTGTGCATATATACACAGGCATGTACAATTATTTGTGTACAGCTATATCTGTCTGCCTAAAGACTTGAAATCTTTTAATCAAATCCGATAGAGATTAGAGATCTCAGAGTTACAAGTCATATTGAAATAGATTGCCAGGCAGATAAGAATAATTTTTTACTGTGTTTGCACTAGGAAAAAGTTCCTATGTGAGCTCAGCCGTGACCAGACATGAGAAAACTTGGTTTTTATATTTCCATTCTGTGTGATCTTCAGGATTTTAATAAGCCACAAACCACAATTTTCAAACCTTTCCCACATCTTGAGTGTTTGTAATGTCTCTCCTGTAAATATTCTCCGATGTTTACAAGGAATTTGTATAAACTGCATCTACAAGTATAATTCATCTATGTAAATTAGCAAGGGAAAATCCCAGTTTTCAGAAAATAATTTCTTTCTACTAAATGACATCACTTTTCACTAAAAGGAGAAGCATTGCAACTGAAAAATTATCAAAGGCTAACTGAACTCAGTTGAAAAATAATACCAGGATTATTTCCTTAATTTGAGACACTGTTGGAAACTTTGTTAGGAAATTTCTTAGGCATTCAAGTACCTACCTTTTATTCATTCCTTCATATAAAGATTTCCTCCCTGATATCGATAAGAAGGCCTCCTATAAAACTTTCTTCTGCAAAAATTATTTTGTGTTTAGGCATTAATAAGATTCGTATTACCTGATCTGAGACGTTCCACTAGAGAGCTAGCTCCAAGAGCAAACTCTTTAACATGAGAAAAGATTTTTATCAACTTCCAA
Source organism: Bambusicola thoracicus (assembly GCA_002909625.1). Classification (NCBI taxonomy): domain Eukaryota; kingdom Metazoa; phylum Chordata; class Aves; order Galliformes; family Phasianidae; genus Bambusicola; species Bambusicola thoracicus. The sequence continues at coordinate 1,700 of PPHD01024037.1, forward strand.
TGAATGTTCCTTTTGTCTCTGGATTGACCCATGAGGGGGTTCAAGTCAATTACAATCCAAACTTCAATTTCTTGTTAAGTTCAGTTAGTCCTAGTCAGTTTCTGGAACTTCATTAATATTTACTTCTTAAGAATCAATGGTGAGTTGCATCTACAGTGATAAATATCTCTGTTTCCAGTATGCACCAAGCCATGCTCCTCTGAATGTCCAGCAGGAAATTTTAGCTTGCTTTCAGACACCTTTCCAGCAGAACCAACTTCTTTCCTCAGCACGGAACTGTGAGTACCCATGAAAGGATGACACCTTGTTTCAGGCTCTGTACCTAACAAAACAAAACAAAACAAAACTCTGCCTGGGTTTCCTGCTGCACCAAGAACCCTCCAAAGCTATTACAGTTTCTGCACACTCTATGTTTTGTTCTGGAGCAAGAAAACTGGTGTTATACTTCAAAAACAAAAACAAAAAAACAAAACAAAACAAAAACAAACAAACAAACAAACAAAACCACCAAAAACACAAACACATCTATGATAGACTGTAACAGAACAAGCAATAGAACGTTGCTTGTTCACCTTCCAATAACTCAAAAATAATTATGATTGAGAGGTCCAGCAGTAGTGCCTGAGACTCAAATTAATGAATATACAGTTGCTGGTGTATTCAGTACGCACTAAGGGACGAGTGTGTGCATGTGCTTAGGCTTGAGAGATGTGGACATAAGCCACTCTGTATTATTTGTCTTGAAGACCATCTCCTTTACTGCTGAGCAAAACACCACTCCCCCACTTCACTCCTAGGAATTTGAGTTTGACTTCTTATCTACTAAGTGTGTCAATGGAAAGCCATATAAACTGTTTTGGACTATATCTGACAAGTGACTTGCCAGGAAAAAAAATAACCAGTTTTGGATCTCTGGCCTTCCATAGCATTATAGCTTGTTGATTTTCAGGTCTCTGCCTTAATGCTATCTAACAGGAAAGTCAAAGGATGCAGCCATATAAATCAGTCTGTTGCTGAATTGACTTTTATCACATTTATGGTTTTTGTCTTATTTTTTCACATATACTAAATACTACTGAATTCCTGAGAAAACCAGATATGAACTACAATTAGCCAAAACATGCATGTTTACTTCTGTTCCTATCATTCAGTCACTTAAACAGGAAATCAGATGTGAAGGTCTGAATATTTCAGCTGTGAGATGAAAACTGTAAATTCTAAATAGAAAGAGGGAAGAAATACACAGGCTATTTTAGAGGCCCTATGATGCATTTAAGAGTATGCCAATTTTTTATATATTTTTTGTCCTGTGTTATCATGTTGACAGCTTGGGAAGAAGCATTATTGTATTCTTATACATCTTGCATTGATAATATGGTAAAGCAAATCTACCCGAAGAAACACTACAATGCAAGGAGAAAAGATTGTGAAAATAAATGACAAAATATACTGCAATTCTCTCTTAGTGCAGAGAACTCGACTGCCACAACAGAAGATGATCAAGGGTTAAGTACATAGGTAAGTAGGCCTGAGAGCAACCTAGGGAATGAGCTGTGACTCAGTGTTGCTGTTTGATCACCCATTATTTGTTGATTTTAGGAGTAAGTTTACTGTAACTTGAGTCAGCCCTTTGCCAAGCAGAGCTCACTACTTTCTATTCAACAGTTCAGTGAGTCTGAGTAGAGCCCTGGGAGATAGATGATAAAACAGGTAAAACGGCATAGTCTATTCATTTCTCATCACTTTACTGTCCCTTATTGTGAGCTTTCAGACTGATTTCCCAGGTAGGAATGCAAGAGTGAGCAATGACTGTGTAGCCATAGAATGGATCTGGCAGTGTTTCTTTTCTCTCTCCCTCCACAGAATACCCAGTCTATCAAATTATACTTCAATGAGCAGTCACACTGTGTGGGCTGTGGCCAAACAGCTTTCTTTTCAGCAGAGGTCCCTTGAATAATGAGACCCCACAAGGAGCATGCCCCAGTCAACAGACCACTTTGCAGACCCTCATGCTTGGTACCCCACAGACCCAGCTGACCTGTTGCCCAGCCAGGGTAAAATGATGTGCTGGAGAAGTTTGATTTGGAGCCAACTGTGTGGAGTCTTACTCTCCTTATTGCTGAAGTAATTTTGATAAGTGGTTTTCCTCATCTTCTGTGAACTAGATCTTGATATGATGACTTTGGGCTGAAATCTGTCACCCATGTTTGAGTCAAACAGTATCTTTCTCACTGACCAGTACATCTGCTCCCAAGGAGAGTGTCTTTGTGCCAATAACATCTTGCCATGGTACCTGATGAGTTCTGGTTTTCTTAGGACTCAAAACAGGGTGTCAGTGGGACTTGTCTGGAGTTGCTTTTTGGGATATGCATACAGGTTTCCCTTGTGCTACAATCAGGAGGTGGCTGAGACAAAACGGTGATGTGGTGTCAGGATATGGCCAAGCGAACATGGCCACTTAGATTGAGAAGGAGCAAAGTGTGCAGGATTTGAGATTAAGTGCATACAGCTGTCTCTCTGAAGCAGTACCCCCTCCCAAATCTGGTTGCAGTCTCTTTCAAGAAGTAGTATTTTGCACAGCACAAAGAATAGTGGCAGGAATTAGCTTTACAACTCATCCATTCCAGTTCTGAAATCTATTTCACAATTGTTATTTACAGTTTAAGCCTGTACATTTAAGCCAGGTATATAATTATGGTATAAAGATAAATTATAGAAGATTTCTTGAGCAAAAAACTGTCTCTTTGAAGAGGAAATTGCTAAAAGCAATGACCTCAAATCCCATCTTTTCATAGGCTACTACAAAGAAGGGAGCTGCAAGTTCCAGTGGCTTTACACACTCATGGACCAGAGGATTTATGTTAGTGGCCATACACACTCATAGATCAGGGGATTTATGTTAGTTTACAGGTCTTCCTTTATTGACTATGTTTATAGAGGGGGCAGCTATCAGTCCTCAATTGGTATTCCTCAGATATGAATCACTATGTAGAGATTCCCCACTGCAGGCTCAGATATGGGCTAACTCAGAAATTTACATTCACAGGGAAAGATTATCTGCTGGAAAGGTTGGGGTTTCCACTGCAGCATGCCTCACCAGGGCAGACAAAAGAATTCCTCAAACACTCACAGAAACTGAACCTACATATTTATAAATTGTAAATGACTTTATAAGTAAATTTGCTTAGAAAAGCCTTTCAAAAAGTCATTAAGTTTTTCAGCGTACATAATTTCCCCATACATCAAATGGCGGTGGCATTGACATTTATCTGCACAATGTGAATTTATACGTTCAATCCATTGCAACGGGAAGAGGAAAAGAGGATAAGTCCCTGAATGCTACTTTTCCATATCTTACAATGTGAGTGCTTAAATGTTAATCCTCTTGGATCAGCTCTTACAAACAGTGTTTCCATGACTGATGGAGATTTGCTGATATCTGCAATACCAACAGTCTGGAAATTCAAGCACTAGACAGCATCAAATCAGCATCTGCTGAATTGACCTCTCATTCTTCCCTCATGATTTCAGAGACCTCAAAGTACTGACATATGACCTGTAGTAATGAAAGGTAGCTTCTTTTTTTCTTTTTTTTTCTTTCTTTTTTTTTTAATTACAGCATCTACATTTGGAAATCTGAATAAAGAACAAAATAGCTTCAGCAAAGCTTCTTATAGAACATAAGTTTTCATAGTTACTGAGCATTAAAACTAAGCATATAACATGATCACTTCCTATTTATTAATTTACTTGTTAACACTACTCCCTAAGTTACTTGGCTCTGTCCTAAATTTACTCACTCTTAAGCCAATGGCTAAATTTCTAATCACTTCAAATTAAGAAGAATTAGGGTAACAACAAGAGCTCTGGCAACAGTGTGGTAAATACTTTAATACTTTAAATTATTTGTTGGCAGTAAGTATCTAAAAGAGATACAGAAAAAAATGATTCATGTGAAAAGCATGAAGAAAAGCTATAAAAATTGAATGTTTGCTCTTTTCCTATCCATCTAGTTCCCTTTTCACTAATGTAAAATGCAGTTCTGTTTCAGTGTAAAATAATAAGTAATAGAGGAAAGAGTTGATGTGTCAGACTCTCAACTGGTTTAAACCAGCAGAGCAATCTATATCAGCTGAGAGCCTGGACCCATGAGATTATTAAATGATTGTTAATTATTACAAGAAAATAGCTCCTTTCATGGAGTTTTCCCTATTCAACCCCCAAGAAAATTCACATAATGGTTAATTCCACTCTGTTAATTTCTAATAGGTTTTAAACTATAGTGTAGCACCAGAATAAGATAATGATATTTTAGCATGTTCTCTATTTATTGAGGTATGAGAAGAAAGCAAAATATATAGCTTCTTTGAAACTGTAAAGACAAATGGTGAGAGAAAAGTTTTTGAATGCTTAAAAATATTAAGTAGCTGCAAATAATGTTTCTATAATTGTACAACATTGTACGACATGCAACAAAATATTCAAAACACAAAATTGTTCAGTTAAAAAAAAGAATATTTACAACCAAGTAAATAAAAATTAATTGGCCAAAACCATAAACATGAATGATCCTGCCATTCCTACCAGCTAAAGAAGTATTTGGGTAATACTGTAATTAAATGTATTTGTGTAGGTTGCTCTGAAAGTAATGCCTCCTATTTACTTCCAGGGAAACTACAACAGATACAAAGAGAACAATAACACTAATTGATAGAGAAAATTCTCAGCTATAAAACACTGTTTTTCAACACAGTCACTGTCACTAGATATGCATTTTTTATTGCCAGCAAAATAAGAATAAGAGCTGCATGCTGCCTTCACAAAAATCTGCATCAGTAGAGATGACCCACTGTCATCACTGCTGAAGTGCACTACACACTGCCTCATTATGCTCAAATCCACTGTTAGATCTACAAAAACATTCAGTAAGCATTGATGAAGGCTAACAGGTGCCATTTTTTCCACCTGGAGGAATTCAGTGACACCCCTTTGCTTCGTGCGCACTTCCATGTCAGACACCATGGTGTCATGCTGCCCCTCTGCTGACATCTGTCACACAGCAACAACGTGTAATGGAGTACTGGTGGGACAGTTCAGCCACTACTGCCATACCACCAAAATCCACATCCGATGTCATGGGCCAATGTAATAAAATAGGAGGCGTTGCTTTTGGAGCAGCCCTGGAAGATAGATATGTAATAGCAATAAATCTGATATATTCTGAACGTGCATATGCATACACAGTAGATTGCTGTGTTTCTCATCTCAAATCAGACTTTGTGTATTCTCTCTTTCATTTCCACTGAGTTGACTTCAATTCTAATAAGGCTGGAGAAGAATGTAGACTAAGTTTCTAAAGGTAGTTTTGAAGATAATAAGCAACAATGCACATACTAACCAAGAGAAGTGAACCTGAATAATTAAAAGAATTTGAGGAGAAATTTTTAGTTAGTACAGCACTGAAATGTATCCTGAAATATCACTATATGTGCCAAAAATGTAGATACTTAAAAGAATGGCTAAGAGACCAAAGGGGGAAGGTACATTCAGGAAGAGTAACAATTTGTTCTAAAGGGAAACTACTCTACAGCACCATTTTGCTCCGTATTAGAAAAACTTGCTTTGACCCATGAGACATACACTGGGGAATGAAATTTGTTGATGATACGTACAAGGAAGGGGCAATCAATAGAAAGAAGGGCAAAAAAGTCAAGATGACTCTGACAGAATGTGCCCAAAGGAAGATAAGTGCCTTATGCAATTAAAGAAGTGTAAGATAATGAGATAAGGGACACAAAATAAGAGAAAATGCTTATGCCCTCTGTGATCATATGGCACAAAATATTGAGTGGAAGCAGGATCTGGAGGTAGAATGAGATCAAAAAGCTTCAGGACAGTGGATAACAATAATGAAAAATCTTAACATTCATTTAGAGAGGTAACAGTAATATTCTAGATGAAGTTAGTCCAGTTCCTGCATAAGGGATTTATGAATGAAGGTGCATTTGTAACACTGTAAGGAGTTCTGTATGTCTTATAAAAAATAGCAGAAGCATAGAGAACTAGACAGTAGCATCAGGTAGACAGCAAACTTAATTATTCATAAAGGTCAGAGAACAGAACAAAATTGTCTGCAGTGTTCGGAGTGAAGGAAGGAGAAAAAAAAGTAGACCTTACTGAGCAATTTGAGATCTGGAAAATCACAGCCAGGATGAAAGTAATTATAGTCGGATTGAATCTACTAACTCCTAAACTCCTTTGCTTCGGTAATTTCACTGTTTATGGCACCCAAAACAATTTGAAGTATAATTTGCTGTTGGAGACAGCTCCCAGTCTCTCAGTATTTATTAACCAAATTCAGTGATATTTAACATAGAAGAGAAAGGCCTGTGATGTCTGATCAGAACTTGAATCCCCTTCCTTCTCAGATGACAGTCATTATCCCTTTTAGGTGGGACTTTTCTCCTTTCTAGTCAATCTTGCATTTCTTCTCCAATAAGGTCAAAAATTTAGCCTGAGTTATGGTGACTGTCCTCATGAATCCACTCGTAGAACAAATCTTTGTGACAAGATTCAAATTCAAGATAACTTCTAATTTCCTGGGTGAATTTTAAAGTAATCCGATAAAGATATATAAAATTATTGCAATGGTTCTTCCAGCCATGTTTATCAGTGAAAAATGAACCTGAAAGAAAATGAGACTTCAAGCCCACCGTTAGCTGGGCTGATTGTGAATGCCCAGGAAGTGGAAGAGGTTGCTAGCTTCACACCTTGAGTAAATCCTGGCAAAATGAGAGACATCCTATCTGTGGTCTTTCTATACTAAGTCTATTTGACCTTAGGTGGCCTGTTTGTTTCTCTTCCAAGTTACCAAAAGGTCCCATGGAAGAAGCTCCTATAGTATAACTCAGATCTGAGAGATCTGATAGATTTAAGAACTCCTGAACGTTCTTTATAGATTTAGCTCTAAGCTTATTTCAGGATGTTTGTTTATATGAATGCATCCATGTGTTCATACACGTGTGCTTCTGTAAGTTGAGGGCATTTGTGCACTCAGTCTCACCTTTCATCTAGTGCTTGCTTTCGCTCTTATCTTTGACATTCTTTGATTTAAAAGTCTAAGGACTACTGCAGCAGTGTTTCTTCATTGCTTTTTGTTATCCTTTCTACTTACAGCCTGGACATATTGGAACATCTGCTTCTTCTTCACAGATTAAGAAGGACCCTATGCTTGATATCAGCTCCTTTAACACGTCTGTAATATAACAGGTAGTAAATGTATTTTTTAAATTCCCACTTAGATTTCAAATTGCCTGAAATCCATCTTCCTTTATAGAAATAATAATTCAGAATTCCTTTTTTTTTTTTTCTGATTTTATCAATACAGTCATATTTGCTGCTGCCTGGATCATTATATTAGTTTCTAACATGCCAGGTTATGACTCGTTTTCATAGATTTGTCACTTATTTTGCATGACTGTTTATTATATCATTATAATACAGCTATACTATCATGATACATAGTATGTACCATTAGCACAAATTGACAAGTTGATTAGCTTCCAAATTAATCCAGTCTTTTAACTCTGAAATGCTGAGGATGACAAGGGGTAATATTTTAATAATGATCAAGGCTTAGATTCTCAGGACCATGTAAGCATGTGCTCCCACCAAAACCAGTGAGAGCAAAGACACTTCCACAACTTTATCAGCACAAATTTATATCCCACCAACTTTTCCTCTTACTGTTGAATTTTTAAAAACAAAACTGAAGGTATAGCACTTTGGTGATTTTTGGGGGCTACTTTTTCTGAACTACCTAGAGATTGCAAAGCTCATGCACAGATCATAACGTTTGTAAAAAATGAATGCAGAAACCAAATAGCCAGCACTGCTAGCAAAAGGTATCCAAGATGGTTGATGGTCCAGGCTGGATGTGGCTGTGGGCAGCCTGGTCTCGTGGTTGGCGACCCTGCACATAGTAGGGGGGCTGAAACTAGATGATCATTGTGGTCCTTTTCAACCCAGGCCAGACTATGATTTTAGGTTCTCCAAAGCAGTTTTTGTAGATACTGCTGAATTGCACTTGCACTCTTCAACTCAAATAATTGATACTTATGTAGCTAGCTATCAAATTTTATGAGGAGCTACTTTACTTCCTGCATCTTTCACAAGCTTCCACTTTTCCTCCTTCCTTCCTTCCTTTATTTATTTATTTATTGCAACCTGCATAACAAATAACAGCATTTAGTATGCTTTTGTCATCATTTTCTCCATTAGTATGCTTCTATTATTTTATGCCTTTTCTACCCTTGCTGATACTTAGAAAAAATAATAGATTTGAACTCATATCAGAATTTTGAGATTATCAAAAGCATGTTGTATCGGTACATGTAAGGCAGAAAATGTTGTCACTGACCATCAGAAAGTCTATAAAAATGAGATGTGCTAGATTTTATAGTAATCCATGAAAATAATTGATGAAATCAAGTCTTAAAAAAATGCTTCAGCTCTCTGTAAATCCTTTACATCCAAATTTTGAAATCTGCACACCCATCTTCACAAACACATGCAAGTAGTACCAGGTAGATGAGTGGCTTTTGCACATGAAAACACCCCTGTGTATTAAGATGGAGATTCTTGCTGTATCCTTTGAAAAAGTAGTTAATATTTAACCACAAGAAGGAATGTATTAGAAGGAAATTCTTTGCTGTGAGAGTCTTGAGACACTGGAACAGGTTGCCCAGAGAGCCTGCGGATGCCCCCTCCCTGGAGGCATTCAAGGCCAGGCTGGATGGAACTTTGAGCAACCTCGTCTAGAGGGAGGTGTCCCTGCCTATAGCAGGGGGGAATGGAACTATGTGATCGTAAAGCTCCCTTCCAACCCAAACCATTCTACGATTCTCTGAATTTGGACGTGTGAAAGTTTTCAGGAAGGAACTTGGACTTGTGAAGGTGAATGCACACAGTTCAGAGGTTTATCTCCTGAAGACAGGTGTTTGGACTCCCATCCAGTAAATGTCTGTCCCCTCATCACAGGGGCTGAGATGGTTCACTCAGGACAACTTCCTCTTTGTCAAACAGGGATATGAAAACTAAACTTAAAACTAAAAACTGCTTACTTGATCTGGCCCTTTGCCCTTTAGGTAGCATATCAACCACCAGTTTTCCCATCATGCAAATTTGTGGACCTTGTTTCAGCTGAAGGAAATGACAAGATAAGAATATACTTTGCACTGCAATTTTAGCTGCTACCAAATTGAAAGCTTGAAGTATAAGGTGGCAGTCTGGGGTCAGGAGGAGACAGCAGCTGATCAGAGCAGAAATACTTCAACACCAACAAAGTGAAAGAGTTGCTAATCAAAGCCATTGGCTTTTATTATATATTACTATTACTTATTGTTATATGGTAGCGATCACAAAACAGGCGATTGCATTTTGCAATTTTCTTCATTGTACTCAGGCATTACTTGACATCTACATCACCTACTTTTCTTCAGCCATTCTGTAGCCTCTTTAAATTCCTATAGGATGACAAAATTGTACTTCAGAGTATTACTTGAGATCTATGCAATAGCAGAAATAGGTTTTTAGAGTTTTCAAATAAGCTATTTTATCTTTGGGTTGCCATTTAGATAACGTAAACACATATTTAAACAAGTCAAATAAGAGAATGGCCTAAACATTTCAACTTGGTATCTTGAAATTACTTCACTCACAAGAAGTGAAGTAAAACCACCAAGAGTTTCCAGTGGTTTTGAGAATGTCAGTATGGTTTGTTCAATTGTGGAAAAAACCATTTTCAAACTAGTATTCTCACTACCATTTTACAACACAAAAACACCAAGAGCTTCCTTTCAGGATCAAGGTCTTATCATGCTGTGCAGAGTAAAAGCATTTCTGAAAACAAGATGCTCCTTGGAATATAACATCTAAAAATGTAGGTGACACAGAGACTGAGGAATGAAATTCATTTAGCATAGTTTCTGTGTGTCCCTCATTTATAAAACTAAATAGAAAGGAACAACAATTATTATATGACTTTTGCTCCCACAACAGAATGATGTTGCAGTACCAATCGGTCCTCAGGAAAGACTGGAAATGTGTGAGAGACAGGAAGGTTTTCACGTATACAGGATGCAGTACTATTTGTATAAATAAGCTGACCTGACAGACAGAAAGGAAACAGATTGGAGAAAACATGTACAAAACAACTAAAAGATAATGAGAGTAGAGTATGCATATATATATATAGACATATGTGTACACACATTTTTAAAATACACACATATAGACACACACTTGGAAATGTATCACAGACTGCTACAGAAGTTTTTAATAAAATGAAGAAGCTGAAAATCACCACTTATTTTCTGTAACAGTGTGGATACAGAACACTTCTGAGTCAGATGTTTATTGCATCTTAATCACAGAATCACAGAATCACAGAATGGCCTGGGTTGGAAGGGACCTCAAGGATCATGAATCTCCAACCCCCCTTCCAGGCAGGGCCACCAACCACCCCATTTACCAGATCAGGTTGCCCAGGGCCTCATCCAACCTG
>PPHD01024038.1:0-12262 GCA_002909625.1 Bambusicola thoracicus
CTGTTAGCTCTGCTTAAATATTTGAGAAAAGAAATTCAGAATTTCATACCAAGTCTGCTGAGTTGCTCATCCAGCTCTAGATATTACACAGTTCATATATTTAAATACAAGAAAGTAATTAATCTTCTACCTTATATTACTCACAGTCATTCAGTGAGATATGATATTTCAACAGCTATTGGAGTCATAAAACCCCCAAAAAGAAAACACTGTCTATATACATGTAGCCTGTAAAAAGCTTCTGAGTGTGAATGTGCTCTGAATTCATTATTCATTTCTAATACTGGCCTTTGAATCTGAAAGGAATGGGCATACATTGTTTAACACAAACGGATTTTTCTCTGAGAAGTAAAAGTGGCACCTTGGGTCATACGTCTTTCAAACTCACAAATGGAATGATAATCTCCCCAGTCCTAAGGCAAAAGATTTTAGTCAAAGAGCAGAGGCGATAAAATAGCTGTTGTGCTACATGATAACACTACATCTTCTTGGAGAAAAACAAGGCTTTTTACAAATGCTTTTTTTCATGTTCGGGAACCTGAATATGAAAGCCCTGGCAGATTTTTTCCTCCATGTTTTATATGGACAGAAATAATGAGAGCTGATGACTTCAGAAAGGGAAGGAAGAAGAAATTAAACAACATTACAGCCTGAAGACAATTACTTTTCATTGTGGTGAGTGGCTATTGTGAAATTGTATTTTGGACATGTTGAGAAACTAATGGTTCTGAATCCTGACTGGTCATCATGCAGGATCCTGAGCTGTCCTATAAGCTGCTTAATAAATTCACAAATGCTTATAAAGATGATATATTGCTTTTATAATCACTGCTATCACAACAGGGTTTCACTGGTAAAGTAGTATCAAATTAACACTGAGTTTTGAAAAGCACTATAAGTCATCAGCACAATAGGTTTCTATAGCATAGATTATTATAATGTATCTCCTGTTTGTATACATTCTCAGTAAAAACACAAATAAGACTATTTTATTTGACTAAGACTGGAATTTCATATTATTGAAAAATTATTATAATTTCATCTTTTCATCATTTACTACTGTTTTCACAACATTCTATAAATTATCTACTAACTTCCTATGATAATGCTGTTACAGGTGCTCTCAGGGTTGACGAGAACTTTACTGCACAATTTAAACATCTGCCTAAATGAACAGTTCCCTTTCACATAAAATTTCGTAAACAAAACCTAGGGCTTATTTTACTCTTTGGAATCCCCAGATGACTTTGAGTAATTACGAGTAATTAAGACCACATCATATATGGTGGCACATAGTAATCAAACTGAGAAAAAAGTAAATGCTGAAATACTTTTGATACACGCAGAGGAAGGACACTAAACAAACTGATACTATTGTCAGATCAGTACAATTCTCAGTCGGGAATGTGTTGTGCCCTAAAGCAGCATTTCAAGGAAAGGAACAATACAGTACATGTGAATTGGAATTTCCTCTACTGTAACATCTCTTTCTGAAAGAAGTTCCGGGAAGGCTGCCAAAATTACAACTGGCATGAAATCATTTAGATTGGAACATCTACTTTGTGGTCAGGGTTGAACTTCAGTAATGTGCTGACAACAAGCGATACCATTATCAGTTCTGGGGCTGTAGCCAAGGAAAGGAGACAGGAGGATCCTATCAGACTCTTCAGAACTGACCTCTAGACAACATTCAGCCTTGGAAAAGATAACCATTACAAACAACCCAGCCCAGCCTCTGAAGTGTACTAAGTAATGTCAGTGCCCCAGTTTCACCGAGGGAAATCATGATGTTCAATAAAGCCATGTTCTAGCTCTCATGGCCAGTGCCTGAGGCACAGGAATGGATTTACATCTACTTTTAGCACCTAAGGTGAAAGTCTGAATAACTTATTATTGAAGTTCCTTATGAAATAAGGAACCAAATAGACACCGTCAATAGATTCCCCAATAGATATGAGTTGTATGAATACTACACTTGCAAAAAACTTCTATGCTCTCCCCATTTAGAGCTAGTTTATTAATGCATGGCACCGTGCATATGCATGGTACAGACAACAAATGCTTTCAAATTATTTAAGTTTTCAACTTGGTAGCATTATATTACTTAAATATAAGATAGAAAAGAAACAACATGATGTGCTATACTTACAAATAGAATTTCTCATCCCATACTGGATTCAAGTTTCCAAAAATAGTCTTTGTTCTCCGTTTGGTTTTGCCAACTTGCACAGTAACATATGGGTCACTTGAGCCAGTTTTGTCCTTAGCTTGTAAGCCCTGAGCACAAAGCACTGCAACAAAAGGAGAGGAACGTACTTCAGCCCTCATAGCCTTTATTGCCAAGAAATAAATGAGACAGTGACAGCAGCAACAGGAAACAAAGCCCTCAGAATGAGGGCTGCTGAAACAAAGATTTCTAGGTCATTTTTCCCAGCTTCTGTTCCTCTGGAGATAAATAAGATTTTTCTAACTACTTTTCTGGACCAAATAAAATCTACAAAAATGGTTTGACAGAGGAATAATTTAATGAGTCGGTAGAAAGCACAAAACAAGTATTTTTCTTTCCATGCATAATTCAGATACTCAAACTTTGGTTTAATCGCATGGCAACATAATACTGCTGTATAATTTGGCTTCAATGTTATGATACTTCGAATCATAACATTTCTTTTTCTTAAATCCAAAATAAATTAATTCATTTTTTCCCCAAATATAAAAACAATATATAGAAAGTATAAAGTCTCGAACCTCACAAAAATCTGCACAGTGGATTACAAAACTAGTCATGAGGAACGTGATCATCATTTCTCTTTCTCATGTGAAAGACAAACCATGATGGGTTTCAGAATATTTTCCATTCTGCCATAAACAGGGTGACAATTCAATTCATTTTTAACTGTTTACGTATTTTTCAGCATTTGTGCTAGTTAATGTTGTATATAGTTAACGTGTATATGCATTTTGTGGCAGGCATAAATCCATATATTTTCATTTTCCATCATAATTCATAAAGCTGGAAAACTCAGGAGAAAGCAAAACTGTCAAAAAGCAACTCATCAAACTCAGAAAGCTGCAGCTAGAACACTTGTGGTGGCTCCTAACATCTGCAGAGCCAGGTTTTATTATTTTGCACATATTGTTTAAAATGTCTCAGCAGAAGCATTTAGTAAATATTTTCTGATGTCAATCATTTTGGATAATGAAGCTCCCTCAGCGTGCTCAGAAAAATGAATACTTAAAAATGGCTGAGTATTCTTACTCAGCACATCATCTCCCTGTGGGAGTTCCACCATACCTGCTTAGCTCAGTGTTAAGAAACAACAAAACACACTGTGAGTGGTGAATCAGTGAACTGGTTGCCCAGAATCTCCATTCTTTCAAATCTAGTTTGGACAAAGTCCAAAAAAAGCTGTATGACTTCTAAATTAGCCCTCCTTTTAGTAGGGGGTTTGAATATACTGGAGATAACCCTTCCAAAATTACTTCATAAGTTATTCTGTGATTCCATAATTAGGCCACGATTTCACAGAACTGAAATAGCAATGTGTTTTTCTTCTAAAGAGAGATGAACCAAACCATTCGACAATGCAAGTGAGTTTTGAACCAACACTAGTAAACTAATATTTACTCAGCAAATGGACAGCCTGAAAACATTTGCATATTTGCTGAGTAACTTGCTAAGATTGCCCTTCATATGCCTGAGCATTCTAATTGCTTGGTTCATAAAGAGCAGTAGAGGACAATCCTGTTATCTTTAACGCTGTGAATATTTAATCATACAAACAATGCTTCAAAAAATATCTTATAAAATCTGTTGGGAAAGTTACCCTACAGACATGTCTGAAACACCAGGTACAATCAGAATTGATTTAAACATACATTTTAGCAGGGTTGCTATGCAGCATTGAAACTGCTTGACCCTTAGTCAAGAAATAAAAATGGATGATAAGTCTCAGGATCAGCGGGGTCAGGAATTGTGCACTGCAGCATTCATAGCGTGTCAGTCATTGTGACTTTTAACACTTGCAACTGATCAACACTTGGTAAAAAAGTTTCTCAAGCACAAGAGTTATGGTTGGGAGGCAGAAGAAACTGAATAAAAGCTTTCACTTATCTTACAATCTAGACCAGTGGACTACCTAGAGCAGTGGAATATAAAATAGTTTTGCTAATAGCTGTAACTTATAACTCTTCCAGGTTTGGGATGATACAAGTTCAGACATTTATAGATACACCAAGTACGCAATTTATCCTGCAGATCCCATTCTAATAATAATAAACCTTATTCCTGAACAAGAAAAATCAGAAGGAGAGAACTCTGGAAGCAAATGATTCAGAAGAATATTTACCTGTGATAGTTATTTTTGCTGACCATTTGGATGTCCCATCCAAAACACTTTGCTTTGCTGCTTTTGTATATTGTACAAAATCTTCTTTGGAAATATCAAACATCTCCTGGATCACTTCAAACACCTCTGGTCTATTTTTCTCCCTGATCTTCATTCTTTCCTTCATAGCACTAATAATGTTCTGTGTCTTATCTTCTGCACCATGTTTGGAACTTTTCTCAGCAGCTCCTGAAAGGAGAGAAAAGGTCAACACATTTCTTAAAATACTGCTCTCAGTTCTTTCTCCCGTTTGGAGTCTTTAGCCAACTTTTCTTTTGGTACTGCAGCATTCAAAGCAGGTATACGTTTCATATGGGCAATACCAAGCTACTTACAATTATTCTTCGAAATACCTAAAAATTAACAATTGCCTAAGTTTAACATGACAAGTTAATATACACCTTCATTTAGTTACACGTTATATGCAGAAATATTTATAGAACCAGTACTATTTAGTACTGATCAGTACAGTGAAAACATCAGAATATCTAACAGTTCTTATATGGTTAGGCATGCTGATTCTTACAGAAACGTGAACAGAAGTGTTCAGTATCTGGGTCTATTTGCTCTGATCTTGCCTTTCTTATTAACTAAAATACCATAATGTATTTAATATTACTTCTTCAAATTGCATGTACTTTTTCTCTACGTCAGCACAATGCAATATTTTCATTCCTTTCTCCTTTTAGAACAGGATGATACAGGAAACATACTTGTTCCAGTATGACAAAAATAGCAAAAATAATATTTAAAACTGCTAATGTTTCCACTTTATTTTACAGAGAATTTTAGTTTGACAGTAAGAAGATTAATCTGGACTCCTACTATGCTCTCCAGCAGTGGAAATCTAATGAACAATGGAAAAAAAAACCACATCCATAGCACATTCAGATGCATATTTGACCACTTCCAAATACATCTCATTTGCCTACACTCATAGAAAGTTTTTCATTCCTTCCTTGAACAGTGTTCATATATATGCATATATATAGATATTGTAATTATCATATAAATCCTTTTAACTAAGGCATTCAGAATCCATTGAACTGTAGCATATAGATTAGTTTGAGACTACCCTAACTGCTAAAACAGTACAGCAGCAGTGACTTGACATCCTCACTCCAGATCAGAGTGCAATACGTTGTTTCCCTCCTTTTTTAAACACCATGAGTGAGCAAAGGAGTGTTTCACAAAGCTCTATGCTAATTGAGGAAATTCTGGCGGCTATTGAAGCCAACCTTCCATGCCCAGTCTCTCATAGAGTAAACGTGACCTTCAGGTTTCTGCTGAATAGATTAAAGGGAATGCTTTTCCAAGAGTTTCAGCACTGGGACCATCCAGGGAAGGAATACTACGTCTAACAGAAAAATGAGAATCTGGAAAGAATGAGATGGGGTTAGAGAATCTTATGAAGTCTAGTTTTGCATACTAAGAATTATGTGAATCTCCATTACCCTGCTCTTAACAGCTGCAGGCCAGGGGTAGGATTCAAGGGAGAGATTTGTAGTCTCCTTCCTAGTACGAAGTAGAAAGATACAGATGTATTAATAGATAAAAACACCAGGGCGGAAGAAAGCAGAGAATCTTCTAACTAAAATCAATATATATTTGCAACAAGGACATGTACTGCTTTGTTACAAAGGCGTGCGTCATGTACATAGAAACTACATGATGGAACTGTCAGTTTTAAGACAGAACAACACTTGTTTGTTATGTGTTGATACACTGGTAATTATCCACATCTTATCTGGAGTATAATGGAACAGCACATGTTGCTTTCACAGCACTACTAAATGTCAAAAACATGGGAACAAAACTTAATGGCAAGCACTAAATTTTGATATTAGAACACAGTCAACACAACACCTGTGCTTGTGTGCTATCAAAATTCATGGTCTTTTGGAAAACACTTCTTGAGTGACCACTCAGCCAAATAATATATCACAAGTACAGAACAGAAAGATTCGGTTTCTCAGTAACATTTTTGTTATTAGTAATTTCAGTAAATATATGCTGATGATCGAAGATAAAGTATATTATCCAAGTGAGAATAACTTGTAGACCATATTAACCTGTGGTGGTATGTCAGGTTTAATCTATAAAATAATTCCAGAAATGAAATAAAAACAGTCAAGCAATTTGCTGGTTTTGAAGTCGCAGACCAACCACTTCAGATTTTCCTTCTGTACAACAGTATTTCAGTGTTGTACAAGGAGACCATGTTGTTATGGTTTTGATTCATTATTCTTCCCAGGAGATTACCGGAGAGATTTCTCTTTAGAATTTATAACCAATATCAGAGTCACTTTAAAACCAAAACAAAGTTCTCCTTGTAAAGTGTCATTTGTCTGTCAGATTAAGTGTTCCCAATCAATGTCTCTGAAATACATATTGTATTGGAGTAACTTCTGTGCTCTTGAAAAAGAGGGTCAATATTTCTTATCTTGCAAGTGGGTATGAGGAAAAACTCAGACATGTGGCCAGAATAGTATTACAAACAAAACAACTGAAGCATAAGCTGAAACCCCCACCATGCTAAGCTGGCTATCCCAATTCTTGATGGAAATCTAAGGCAAGATACGAGAATAATAATTACTTTATAATCAAAATTGCCATTTGACCAAAGTATTACTGAATTTTAGCTCATGTTTTTAGATGCTGTTCCAGGGCATGAGGCAGTGAGCATCATAATCATCATCACTATCGCTATTAGCATCAAGCACTTTTCTAAAAGGTTGTAAATGCATTATCTAGTTAGCATTCTAAACACAGCTTCTGAGAGGTACAAAGGATTATGGCTCCTTTTGAATGGATAGTCAAAGTATGACAAAGATATGTTAAACAACTTACTCTGTAATTAGAATTCAGATATTTCAATGCTTTGCTCAATCTCAATGATCTCAGTTCATTTCCAACAATACCAACAAATACAATTTAGCTTTTTTTTTGATGGCCTTTGTTGAGATTCTCACAGTTTGCAATGAGTACCAAATCAACTATCAATACATCTGTCAATGTATATCTATCAATACAGAGTTGGAAAAGATTATCTTTCAGCATAAGATATCAGCAAAATCTTAAATAACTGCAGTCTTATAATTTGCTTTCTTTATTGTTTTCGTTGTGTCTGAAGTATCATTTCTCTCTCTCTCTCTCTTTCTTTTTTCTTTTTTTTTTCTTTCTTTTTGTAACGTCCTCTGATGTGCTAGAGGGAATGTATACAGTAAAGGAGAATGGCATAAGTTCATAAGATTGAAAAAAAACATGGGATGAGATTCCAGATACTTATGATATCAAACAACCAAAAGGCTGTCAAGGTATTTTCTATAGCTGGTAAATCTCAAGAAATCTTAGAAATCTCTTGATCTAATTCACCTGAGTGGAAAAAATCGATGTTGAAGTGAGAATAGAATAGTTTAATTGGAAGTGACCTTCAGAGATCATGCAGTCCAACTACCTGACCACTTCAGGGCTAATAATTTCTGGAGGCATTATCCATGGAACTTTAACCACATCACTAGGAAACCTGTTCCACAGTTTTACCATTCTCACAATAGATGTTTCCTTATAGCCAGTCTTAACCTCCTCTGCTGCAGCTTTGTGACATTCCCCCGTGCACTGTTATGGGTTTCCAGGGGAAAGAGACCAGCACCTCCTTCTCTGCTTCCCTTTCTCAGGACTAAACAAATACAGTACTTTTCTCGAGATTAAACAAATGAACTATCCCCAGCCTCTTATAAAGCACGAGGAGATTGAGGACACTGAAAAATTATGAATTAACACAAAATGAATTAAATACTACCATGAAATTAAATACCACATGGAGAGCTATCTAGTAATTTTACGTCAACAGATGATCACTGGGCTGATTTGAAAACTGTGATAAGTCATTCCTGAAAGATGAAAATCAACATTAACTATTTTATCTTCCTGTCCTTTAGAAAGTATGTATATAACATCATGAACCGTGGACATGTTCTGAATAGTAACTGTGTATTCCCATAGAAAATCTTACTGATTCTAGAGACAGTAGAGATAAAATTGGAATGTGCTTCAAAATGCAACTTTTAAGTTTCAGTAATATAAAAAAAAGTCAGCATAGCTTTCAATTTCTACTAAATCATTTAATGCAACTGCTTTTATATCTTATGCTGCTGACAGCTATCAACATCTTTATCTTGTGCAGTATTGATCAGACTAATTAAGACAATATAACTTACATTGCACAGTAAAGTAACATAGTCCCTTCCACCTTAGGGACTAATACAAACACAGCAAGGTTAAAATCAATTCTGATTTAATATTGCAGCTACTGTTCGAAAGGAGCATCTTATTGAATAAGAGAATTCTAATGAACATAGCACTGATTTTTTTTAACCTAATTTAAAACAAGCTAGGTATTGATTTTAAAGATCTTCAGATGGTAATTTGTTTCTCTGGTGTATGCTACTAGTTGCTATACGTAAAAAAAAAAAAAAAAAAAAAAAAAAAAAAAAAGAACCAATTAACCAGACAAATAAAAGCCCCTGAATCAAAAAACTCTGCAATTTTGGGGGACAATATGTCCTGGTGATTATGGGATATCCAAAATGATGACTGTGCTAAAAGCATCCACAATGACAAGATGCTCAAAACCTACTGTGTACTGATGTGAAGACCAGGACCCTTTAGGTGTGTCAATTTCTTTTTTGTCTGCAGTTTGTCTTCTAGAGGCTTACTCTCGTAAAACTAAATTGTTCACTATTTCCAGACTTATTACCATAAATGTAGACTATCTCACAATCTAACATATTTGTAAAAAGTCTAAATACACTTTGAAGTATTTCAAGTATTTCTTCCACTTTTGATGCTGGTAATAGCTAGGGAGCTGGGAAAAAATTGGGGTGAGGTTTCATTTGAAGAAGTTAAATGTACAAAAAAAAAAAAAAAAAAGAAAAGAAAAAAGATAATTTTACACAACATTTTTAGCCAAGCTTTAGCTATTACAGAGATGGATGCATCTCATGCCAACTTCACGTTTGTAGTATACTAACTGAATATTATATACATATAGTATATAAAGAGTATAGGGTGTACTATATATACATATGTGTATATATATAATATAATACTAACTGAAGGTGCTGCCCCACATCCAAGAAAATGATTACCAGTTTTGAGTGATAATAACATCTTAGCCCCTCCATTCCAAGGACAAAAAATAACATTCACAGTTTCTGGCTAGATTCTAAGCCAATGAAAATCAACATGCCTTCGCTAGTATCTGATGACTTGGCCCTTCACTTCAAGAAATATCTGATCATACAGATAAAATAACAGCATCAAGTACTGCAAAATGTGAACTGTCCACAAAATACTCACTCTGCAAACAGTCAGCATTTAGGAGGTCTTGGCACTTTTCGTGACATTTAACACCACATTCTGTGCATCTCATTCCTTGCCTGGCTATGCCCCAAAGTAGACCTTCACATTCGTAACAATATGTAGGAGTTGTTGCTGTCCAAACTTCAAAGTTATGAGGCGTAGTTGATGATATTGGGTAGATCAAAGCCTGCAATGTCTTCTTGAAAACATGTATTTTCTGTTGAGTGAGAAAAATATATCAGGACTTGAGCTGAAGTACTGCTTTATGCAAGCGAACAGAAGTTAAATTGTATGTTATTAAGTATCTGTTATTACATTTACAATGTCATATCCACAGAAGTATGAACGAATCTCTGAAATACTAATTTTCTCATTGTCTTACACTTTGAAAACGAAGGAAGCCTAGGTTACATTTTGACCGATTACAGAAATGGGATAGTTAAGTTGGAAAAAGCTTGGTCAATTGTTTTATAACCAGTCCTATCAGTATTTTATGCTTTGATGCAGTAGCTCAAAAATTCAGTAGCGTTACATTCCCTGATGACTTTTAGTTATCTAACATTATTTCTCAACACTTAAACACTTCCCATGGGGACTTAAGACATACTGCACAGAATATACCGTGATTGTATACCTTGATTATGTAGTGTCTGTACAACAACTTTATCAAATAAAAGCAGGCTAATGATATGGTTCCACTATTATTATTATTATGTTGTATTCTCATAGTAGCATGCTGACTGCCTCATTATTGGGAACCAAAACTCTTTTTACCTAGTAAACTAGAATGGTTCATCCTCTTAAAAACATACAGCCATTTTTTGGACTTTTTTTTTGGCTTAGCAGCCACGTTCAGTTCTAGCAGGAGAACAGCCAGCTATTCAGTGATTAGAATTACAAACAATAAATCAACTCCATAGTGCTTAATGAGCTGAAAACTGACCAAAAAAAAAAAAAAAAAAAAAAAAAGGAAAAACATTAGTCACTGAGAAACAGTGGTCTGATTTACTTGTTCAAGGTTTGTTTTCAGCCACAGATCTTTTTTTTTTTTTTTTCCCAAATCCAGTTTATTTATTGAAGATGAGAAGAACTCAGCAGTATGTAGGCAGAAATTGTACTCCACACACAAATATGACAGGTTCTTTTTTTCATTAAATGTACAGGTGACTGCTACAAATGTATTAGAAGCACTAGACCTGTTCCCTTATCAATGAATTGTCTCTTTTAGGAAAAGAGGCTGCACAAGATATTTCAGAAAATCTGTTCTGCCATCTCTTCACTTTGTGCAGATGTAATCCAAGGCAGCCGTATGCTGGCTGTATGGCTGTAGAAAACTGGAGAAAAACACTTTGGAATGTGTACTATTTGTCAGTGTGCGTTATCTCTACTTCTACGGTTCTGATAATACATACAAAAGAAGCAAGGCTAGATTAGAACACCAGTTCAGAGGAATGAACATATTCAAAAGCTTGAGCTTAAGAAAGAACAAATAGCTTTACTGTGGAGCTAGAGAAACAGAAAAAGAATTTAAGCTAGAGCCAATGAAGTGCAACAATTATTCTGTGAACTGTGTATTTCTTCCATAAGAATTGCTGTGGCCGCAGTTGTTTTCAATCGATTATACTGTTAAGTGCTTGTTAACACTCATAATTTTAACGTTTCCTCGGCTGTGAGAAGTGCATTTCAAGTACAAGATATTATTCTCTCTAATAGTATGTTGACATGCTCTTGCACTTAATTCTTCCGTTTATGAGGCTGCATCTCCCCTCAAATGTGGGATAATGTGCTAAAAATAAATTATAAACATGAAAATATATCTGCATAACATTGCACATTCATGGCCATGAAACAATGGATTTACTGCCTTGCAATCATAAATCAATTACTTCATAGGTTCAAGCACTAGAAGTAATAAAAACAAATGGCTTAGGCTGCAAGAGCTCTGACTGACATTGCTAGTTATTTTCTAATAAGAGCTGTGATCCTGTGATGTCAGACATTTCATTGATCCTAGCACCTGAGAACACTGTAAAACTAGGAAGAGATGAAAATATAGCAGGAATGACCAAAAGTTGCATTCTAACTTTAGCCTTTCCTAAAACATTAGCCATCTAATAACTCCTCAGAAAGCAAGCAGAGTCTGCTTTGGTTCAGTTCGGAACACCCTGTCAGGGACTGGGGTAACCACAGCCACCTAACTTGTTCTTTGTACATATATCCACCCCCATCTCCCATGGAGGCTGTGGAGACCAAACAGAAAACTTCAAGAATGACCCCAAAGTTAATTTACGTCACTTGCTGAGAAATTGTGTTTCTTACAAATCAGAAGCCACCAGGTCTTTGACGATTTATGTGTAGATCACTCCTACTCTCCTGAACTCTGGCAGTATCAGAAAAAATCTTATGCTTTCACCCTAATAACTTCACTGATTTTTTTCATAAAAATTAAATCATTTTGGAATTCTGCCAGCAACTTTCACCTGCTTCTGAAAGGGCAGCAGCTAATGAAA
>PPHD01024039.1:0-12262 GCA_002909625.1 Bambusicola thoracicus
AAGAATTTCAGTTGCTTTCTACTTCAGTTGCTTTTCTACTGCATTGTGGAAACAGTGTTTTCAAGAAGACTTGTTTTTCTGTATTCTAAACTCATGTGTGTTTTTCCCACTTCATACATTATCTATAAAGTCTATAGAGTTAACTATGTAACTCCTCTGATATGCTTGAAATTCCAGTCACACATATAGTAAACTAACTTAAGCATGAGGAAACTTAAATTCTATGTGAACATAAGTTTGGGTATGCCAAGGTCACCATCACCTTTCAGTCCACCAGGACTTTACTCCCTCAAGATTCCTAAAGATTTAAGACAGAGCACAGAAGCAAAAAGAAATGGAAGCGGAATCCCTATTAATCTATTAACATCAATCACGTTGCTTCTCCTTCCTTTATTAGTAAATTCTTTCGGTCAGCATGAATGAATGCACTCAGGTATAAGAGAAATACATTTTTATTGTATCCATTATGAATAGACAAGATTTCTGGCATGATACCACAACTGAGAAACATGTAATAAATACAAATGGCAATGCTTACTTAAGCTGCAAAGGTGTTTGCAGATGCTGAATCCTAGTCCCTTTCTGCTTCTCACTTAAATGGCCTGTGAATTGCTCACTTTAATGGAGATTTAGAAGTAATTCTTCAGAGAAATTTAACGCATAATATTTTCACTGTACAAACCAACCAATTAAATCAAGACACGAGCTCAGAATGTTGTAATATTTAGTTCAGAAAGGAAGATCTGAAACTGTTTTGGGCAGAGAAGGGAACAGAATTTCAAGTATCATAATACCCTTAAATGTTTACAAAGTTCAAATTATAGCTAGCTTAAATAAACCCTTATGTTACAGTGGTCTCTGCATAGGTTCAGATGCACTGTCAGGTAATAAGACATCCAGTTGCCACTTATACTTTCTGTACTTTGGCTTCATTTACATGGAAGAAGATGTAAAACTGGAGAAAGATATTCAGGCTCAGCTCTTACAGTAAAAATTCCTTGTATTATACCAAGTTGTATATATAATAAGCTAAAAGAAAACTGTGACACATGAAATTACAGCAGATGAGACCAGGGATGTCAGCAGAGGGTCAGAGTGCTCCAGGGTATTGAGTATAAAGAAGTCTATTAAATAGGTTCATGCTTTGCTAGGAATAAAGTACAATTGTCCAGACATTTTGATTTGACTGTGTTAGGGTAAAACCTTGACTTTCCTTAAAGAAGCATGTAGTTATCTTTAAGGCAGTAAGTGATGAGCTTGTGTTTTGGAGAAATGCTATGGAATGAATTTTGTGAGTGAGGAGGGGGAGAGCAGCTCTTTATCTGTTTACACGTACTTCAATCCTCATTTACTTCTTTTATTGGAAATAAATAAATTAAAACAGACAGCAGTAACAAAGGTTTGTATTTTGTTTTGTTTGGTTTTGTTTTTCTTTATTTTTCCTGTGGAGTTGCTGAATATATGCTTGTCAGCATTGGCAGTGAAATACATTGTTCAAAAACAATGCTGAGACAAAAATACATCTCAAAGCAAGCACCAGAACTTAAAAAAGATGAAAAGAAAAAAGATAAAGAAAAAGTATGCTACACAGTGCAATATTCCTTACAGTCTCAGGACCCATTATATACAACATACTACTTGATCAAAAAAAGCTGCATTCAGTTCTCTTAATTTCATAATATAATTATGCTTACTGTAACAAATAAATAGATAGTTAAGTAAATGATCAAGAGAAGCTTAAGGTCAAAAGCTCTGCCACTAATCAAGTGTATCTTTCTTGGTTTCTAGGACAGGATGGAATGAAACAGGGCTTGAGGTATTTGAGGTATTTTGATGAGGGTTAGGGTTAGGGTTTTGCAAAAGTAAACTGATGCTTTTTACTTTTACAAAATGGTCAGAAGTTAATTCAAGGCTCTCATACAAGACACACTTGCTTTATTAGAAAAGTATTAGGATACCAATCTGATTTAATCAACTTAAATAATACTTAATAATATTTGTGGGTTCAAGGACTATATTATTGTATTTCAGTTCAGAGAAGAAATCTAAATGGTTTGAAATGTTCCTGGAATGCTTATCCCACACTCATTTATATGACAGAGAAAACAATTAACAGATTTCTGTTAGACCAGAAGAATTATGGCTTACCTAAATGCTAATTTAATTCTTCCAGAATTAGATATATTTCTATTAGAAAAAAATATGCAAAATCTCCCCAACACTTCTCCATTAGTCTAAGTAAGACCCATAAATTGTGTGTATTCCTTTGAGTTTGTGTAGATATGAAGCTATCTGATGTAAATCTGTAGAGAGGCAAAATCTCCAAAAGCATCTGCAAACCATTCTAGAGGGCTGGTGTTCCAGGGCATGATACAAGGTTGCAGATAATCTGCCATTACCAAAGAAGCAATGAACAGCCCTCAAACATGCAGAAGTACTACTTGTAGATAGTAAAATGTGCGTGGTTGATCAAAGCATGCTGAACATTTTTAAATAAACTCTGAGGTGTCAGAGTAATCAGGAGTGGCAAATAGAGGTAGGAAATGTGGATTTGAGTTGATAGTTATGTCCATAAAATTGTGTGGCCAACATGGAGCAGAAAACAGCTTATTTCTTCTGAAGATGGTGGGGTTTTAAAGGTGTTTTGTTCAGAATGTTTTCCAGATCTTGTGCACCAGCTGAGCAGCAAAAAACACCTAGAAAGGATTTTGACATTTCAGTGCTGACATTCTCCATTTTAATATTTGTTACACTAGTCTACAAGAGGTAGCTTTTCCAAGAAACTGTTATTTTTTTAAAATTTATTTTCCTACTTGTCCCTGTACTTTGTTATACCTTGTCTCTGACAAGTTCAAGTGATTTAAGCAATCTAAAGATCTGCAGTATTTTTACAAGTGCACATCAGAGTCTTAGATTACTTACATTCAGCAGAAGTGACTTCTATCCTACTGAGCTTAATTAAGAAGGAAAAAAAAAAAAAGCACCACAAAACTTTCAATTGCTTTCAACTGAACAATGATATAAGAACCTGGGGATTAACAGAACAATCCTTTAGAATCAGACAAAACATTGGAAAATCTATGAAAGCCAATTATATGCTGCAAGAGTACAGCTACTCATTATGGTAATACATATTTAGCTTTTCTTAAAAAGAAAAAAAAAAAGAAGAAGAATGGTAGCAGAGAGGCAGTGTGAAGCCATTCCTGTATTTGCTGATTACATATCTGCGCAGTTAAAGCAATATTCATTGTGTAAAATAATTTAATAGTTGTCTTTTATTCTAAGTAGGCTGGAAGTGTAGCTGTTAATTTCTTTCTTTCATGCATGGGATATTTATGAAATCTTTCAAGCTGTTTTCTCAGTGCGATGTTCTCAACTGTGACCTCATATAGGCTGAAACCTTCCACTATATTCACATAAAAGTTTTTTGGTTTGGTTACATATAAATCCCATTGCACAAGACTTAGGCCCCGTTTCTAACATGCATAAACTGATAATGCAACTGAGAATCTGAAAAAGTGTCGCATATCGAAATGTACCAAAGTACTGAAACTGAACAGATTATCACAGAGAAGTTCTTTCACTTAGCAAGCTGAAGGAAGCCCATAATCGGTCCCCAAGCCCTGAGAAATAAATAAAAGAAAAAATAACTACATAAAATATATGTTTAGATGTCCACTTATAATTCTTAAAGTACAACAGTAAAATTATGAACAACACTAGGAAAATTATTTGCTATTGTTGCCAACATTTAGGATTTAGTATTTTTAAAGATAAAATCTCCTATCACAGCAACTGTTGGGAAACCTGTCAAAAGCAAAGTGACACTGTTCCAGGCATCACTCAAATGTGTAGAATAGCATGACCTTGGCCCTAGACCTGTCCCAACCTAATATAAGTCAAGGCCCAACAAATGGATGTAATCATCAGTCAAAATTAAGGTGAAAGCAACAATAGAAATATTACTGGACAGCCAGCATACAATATTTGGATCAGCCTTTTGGTTTTAGGAAATGTTTTTTAAGCATGTTTTCTTAGGACACTAATTTCTGTGTTTTTATGATGGTATTCAAAGCATGCACTGACCATAGCAAGTACTTATATTATCCCTGTGATAGTTTCTGTTTGTATTTACCTGTGATGACTCCCAAGAATCTGCCACATAACTGTATTTTTCTTACTTACAATGTAGAAATTCACAAGAAATACCAAGTTTGGTAGGAAGGAAGTATGAATGGAAACCTGTGTATGTAAGCAGGAGAAGGAAAACAGAAGGAAGACTCAAAAGAGTGTCTGGATGATAATGGACGCTCTTACCAGGGCACTATTTTCATCAGCAAAACTGGGGAAGGTGGTTCTGATACTCAAAGCAAAGAGCTGGAAATTGGAAGATCAGAAGACTCACCAGAAGAAAAGACAGAGCCCTGGCACTTGCATAATGGCAGCAAGGTTGCGGCATGCCAACTGTTACCAGTCCTTTTCCCTGGGTAGGATGTCACACATATACTGAAAGAGAAAACCAGACAGTGGGTAACAGCATGTCTTAAGGTTTGTGTCAGATGACGTAAACAAGATCTGAAGTGAAGATCTACCTCAAAATACCTGACAGCTCCTGAGGGATGTGAAAGGTCTGTCTAAAAACTCGTTTGTCATAAGCAGACAAGAGGAACTCCATCAACACAGAGAGGACCAGACAGACGGCACGTGTTTTCATATGCATTGCACAAAGTAATCTTGATTTGACCACTTGGGCACATGCGCATTGGTGCCTGTGGATATGTGAGTGAAAGAACATGGAAGAGTGAAAAAAAAAAATGTTGAAAATAAATAACATCTATCTTATTCACAGGATCTTGACTTAATATTAATTAAGCTAATGCCACTACAATGTAGTTGTCAATACCATAAGTAAAATCAACATGAAAAAAAAAAAAAGCAATATACTTGACATGTGCTCTGGCAGCCAAATGTTGAATAATACTATAAAAGTACTTCTGTGGTAACTCTCAAACAAAAAGCTGGTTACCAGGTGGTTTTGAAGGGAAGTTTCTTCTACTGAAGGCAGCTTTTGGGAATTTTAATACCAAGCTTTCCACCCTTTATACTCCCCTAGGTACTTCTGAAGAAGTGCATTGCATTATTTTCAGCAACTAAAATATCCAGTGACTTATCATCACTGTTTTCATCTTAAATCCAAAACACAGCATTATGCCAGCTACTACATATTAAGAAAACTAACTCTGTCCCAGTTAAAACCAGGACAGAACTGCAACAAGGAGTTTGTCCTAAGAGTTTGAAAAATAAAATATATTACTAGATGGATTCTAATTGAGAAACACTATAGACAACAACCAAGTACTGTTAATGATGTCAGATCTGTTACAGCTGCTGAGCTGCTGTATTATCACTTAACACTGTAGCCCAATACCTTAGTACACGAAGTATTGCTATTTCCAGTATGAGGAAATATGGTCTGATCTTGTGCTGACTTGTCTGGAACTTTGTTTTAGTTCATTTAGTTGTAAAAAGTCTTTCTAAATACCAGGTGACTATGCCTAACTTGTTTTATTTTTGCTTATCTTAGTAATTTCTAAAAATATTTTCTATATAAAAAGTAGCGACAAGTGGTTATTCTGCAAACAACTAAATTTTTATGTCCCTAGCTTGATGATGTACTGTAGAGAAAAAATTCCTGGTGTGATGGCAGAGACCTTGAAGCTGGGAATGTCAGATGCATTGTAGAAGAGTGAAAAGATGAGATGGAAAAGGACAAACATAACACTCAAGTTCACAGGTCTATAAACAACTCATGTGTGCTCAGGTTAAGAAATGCAAATCTTATAGAAGAAAAGGGGTGGAAAATCAGAGAGTGAAACCATATAATCATTGTAACATTTTGCACGCTGTAATTCTGTTCTTTCCTTTCTTTTCTTTTCCCTTAATAATTACATTTGGAATAATATTTTTTTTGAATATACCCTAAATATTTTATTACACTTCCAATACATTCTTAGCTTTAAAAGTTAGATGCCTTCTGTTTTTCCAGTGACAAGTCTTTGAGCAAAACAATATCTTCATTTGTTCCCACTTTGCATAGCATGTGTATTTATGACAATTAAAACTGGGTTTTCCTAAAAAGAAGACATAAAAGAGTGTGTTCACACTACAGTGTAAATGAAATTTCTTAAACTCTGCTCTAGATGGTGGGATTTAATTTGTTGGCTGTCTACATGTAAAAAACTAAAGATACTGGCCCAGGTTAAGTCCATAATAATTTCATTAAGCTATCTACTTCACTGAAAAAAGCACTAGATTTAGACTGACAAAACAAGATCAGAGACTGTCTCGATAATTTAGCATTTCTATTTGAAGAATGATATCAGTGATAGTGAAAAGGCAAAGGGCAAAGAATATATGCCTGATCTGTTTGTATGGATTATCAGGGATGGGATTGAGACTGAAGGGTTTAATATTTCTCAGTATGGAACAGAATTTCCTGCTAGTCCTCAGATAGCGTCCTGTAAATATAAGGAGTGAAAGAGCATAGCTTAAAGGAAATCTTGTTCAAGTATTATTAATTCTCCTGTCTGATGTGGAAATTGATATTATATTATAGTTCAGTTATATGCCTAGATTTTGCAAACTTCCTACAGAGGTTTGGAAGAGCAAGAAGGTTTCTGCAAAATTCCCCTGAAACAGTCAGGAGTCTACATTTGTTTGTTTTTAAAATAAGATTTTTCATTGTATATTCTTTGGTATATCCTGAGTCTCCAGCTTCTGATAATGCTTATAACCTCAAAAGGTTAAATACATCTGTTTGTTAAATGACATTTTTAAATACAAATTAAAAACTATTTTATGAAAATTAACTGTTATCTATCTTAGTTGAATCCATCATAACATTAAAAATATCATGAAAATATCTCTATTGCAATTTGCCTACTGGAAGTGCCAGCACACAATCGTAAGCTATCATTCAATACAGCTGAAGTGACTAGCATCCTCTCTGGACAGGAGCTTTTGATGGCAGACCTGTTCTGGCTCTTTCTTTCTTTCTTTGTTTTTCTTATGTGAAAAGTAGTAGACTGTAGACAAGAAGAAGTAATATCATGTACAAGATAGTCTTAGTTATTCCTCCATGGGTTGCAGATGTACCTTACTATATACACACTTCTCCCTCTGAGAATGCCTGCCTGGTAGGATAAGTTGCCATCTCTGATTTCCTGGGTAGGTCTTTCTTCTTGCTAAGATCTTCAGTGATTTGGTTTGTTGTTGTTGTTTTTTCTGCTTTTTCCTTTCTGGAAGCTTCTGGAGAAGCAGTGATTACAGACATCCTTCAACCTTTCAGAGGCCTGTGAAAAGTAAAACAGTCCCACTTCAATGATTTCTGCTAGAGATTTATGCTTGCTGTGAGACTTCAAATGTGCATTTTTGTTTGTTCTCTGTTTTGGTATTATTTCTTGTGTCAAAAAGGGTATTGTTTAAGATGTTCTTGTTCAATTTAGGAACTGGTCACACGTTAAAACTGTGTAGTGTTTTATCTTCACAAGTTTGCTGTTAGCAGTGACATAAGTACCGTCTCTATCTCTGACAGATCATACCTCAAACATAATTACATGAAATACAGGTTATTTAAGCACTAAAAACAATTTTTTTGACACAATGTAATTTTCTACGATGTTGGTCAACTCTAATCCAATGCATTTGACATTTATTTCACATATATCCCAGTCACCAAATTACTTGAAAGTCTGTCATGTTTAAGCTTTTGCTAAAGTCTAAAATATTTAAATTAAAAGTATCACTAACAGGTTAAAAAATAGCATCTGCAGTATATACACGTTATGGAATTTGATGGAAAAGTATTGGGCATTAATGAATAACATGCAGACTCATTTTCAACTCCTTTATTTCTCAACAGGGATGTGGATTCTAGAAACATTCAGGTGATTGAATGGTTAATGACAAACAGCTAAAACAGATAAAAATTAAGAAAACAACATATATTTTATATCTCTGTAAGAAAGTTAAATACAGTACAAATAATATGCGTACTACTTTATCAAATCACATAGTAATATTTATTAAAGAAAAAGCAGTGTTAATGAAAACTGTGCCAATAGTGTGTTCATAAGAGCACCACGCTGGATTTTCAGTCTCAGAAACCTTCAATAAGATGTTTTAACTACAGAAATGGAGTAGCTGTCTTTGAGTGCTTCTCTATGTTCCAACTACTCTTAGAATGTTTCATTCCAGACATCTGAAAAACTTCTAGCAGAAACAAATCTATAACGTATTCTCCATTTCTACTTCCAAAGACTTTAAACCTACCAGCCAAGGCCTGTGTGCTCGCCACACCTGCTGCTGAAAGTAGTCCAACATACTCTCAAAGCTACAAAAAATTCTTTCAGATAGCACCTACTTACAATAATCTACTTGAGACAATGAAGAAATGCGAAAAGAGTGAATTTAGAAGAGAAAATCAGAATGAACAGGAAACTCAAGTTTTTAACTTCCTCAGTAATTGCCATTAAGGAGTGTGAGAACTGAACTCTTGTCTGAGGGCTTCCACAAAAAAACGTAACTAGGAAAATGGAACCCACCTGCAGATTGGTGGCCACCAGGTGTGTCCCAGCCTTGCAAAGCTCAGGTGCTGACAACTTGATTGATTCCTCCCCTGCCACAGAAGCATTCTACCTCTTCAGGCTCCTTATTTCTACTCACCAGTCTGGAAGTGAAACCTGTGACCCTTCCTGTTGATGTCTCTGGGGAATGGCAAGGGTAAGCAAACCCTTTAACTGGGGTTAAATACATTCTTGGAGGAAGAAGAAGCGGCAAGGTTGAAGGAGTAAACAGAGCCCAGAGTCAGTGTTTCTGAACGAGAACTCAAGGACGTCATCAGTCCTTGAAGTTCCCATCAGTCAGATGGGAAATGAAAAGTTTATAAAAATATTCTAGGAAGCCCAGTCTAAGGTCTTTTCTCCATTTTTAAGAGTGTCAGTGATAAATGTCTGAGAAGGAACAGACTTGAAAACCAAGGGTCCAGAATTTCACTCCTCTAGCATAACAGCTTCATATAGGCTAAATACCATTCAGAAAAAGGAAGAGGGTCTACAAGTCCTTCAGTTTTCCTTCCCAGAACAGTAGTGCTGATACATTAAGTAGAAGAAAACTAGGCAAGAAAACCTCTTACATGTAATGAAGCCCTAATCTGAACTGCAAGCCAGCTGTTCAGTGCACTGCCCACAGCTACATTTAGTTCAGGGCTTTGTTGTACCAAGCCTTCCTGAGCCAATTAAATATGACATTTTGCTCACTCTCTAATTAAAATGGAAATTAAGAAATGATTTATGTTAAAAAAAAAAACAACAACAAAAAAAAACAGATTATGCAGGTTAATTAAGAGGAAAACATACCTAGACCCCAAGTTTACTGTTAAGTGGATTTTAAACATAACCTGCTGACACTGCTGAATATGGAGTCTGAATACAGTAGGGTGCTTTAGTGGAAAGGCTCTTTATCTACAGCAAATGTTGGAAGGTCCCAAAGGGAGCTCTTTTATAATTATTAATCTGCTTTTAGAAGTTTGAGATAAATGAGCAAAGATGCAGATTTCATTCCCGCCTTTAAAATTCTGTCTCATTCTTCTAATTCTAACATACACAGTATCTCAAACCAGCTGTCTGCATATTTGTCCTGGAATAACACATTCATAGTAACTGTATTTGTTATAGCATCCAGTGTACCCATCCCATTTGTAATTTTCAGTGCTGGTAATCAGAGCTGACTTATTGGACACTTGAGAGACTGGACTGCTCCTCAGAGCACTTACATGATCTCTCCTCCACGAAAAAAAGGGAAAAAAAAGAAGAAAAAAAAAGGAGGTAAGCACAATAGAATCACCTTATCTATATATACTTACCAATATATATACATATACACACTCATGGGAAAGTAGAGATGATATGAAGATATATTTTCAAAATTTGGAGAGAAATCAGGGAAGAATAATATTCATGAGAAACAAAGTTTTCTCAGCTCTTTTCCAAGGTAGGATTTTCCAGACTTTGATGTAATCCATTTATGAGCACTGTGTCATGTTCAATTTTTTAAATGTACATTTGGAATTTGGAATGATAATGGTGTTTCTTATGTGCTCTCAGTAGATAAATGAAATTAGACCTTTATAAATGAATTGCAACAAAACCAGCACTCCAGAATTCATGCAAATAAACTTCCACTTCCTGTTTTCTTTGTAGAAAAGAAAGATAAGCTTAAAAGGGATTAGTCAAGGCAGGGATAAGAGTGCAGTTTGCAGGAAAATTTGAGAAAGGAATTCAGGATTCCAAGAGGAAAGATCTGGAGAAATATTCCAACACTTCAGCCTGTCTGAATGCTAGATTGTTAGCTTTAATTGCAGAAACTCACTTCACAGGTATCCTCATAAACAGACTGTTTGCTGAAGGGTCATTTCATGCACTTTTATTTGTTACATTTAAAAAAAAAAAAAAAAAGAGGAGGAGAGGATCATTGTTAAAATACCTGATTTAGAATATGATTCCTGGATTTTCTGCAGATTTAGTGTATAAGTGGGACAGAAATTCCTAACCAGATTTTTAATGCCAGTTAACACACAGCTGTATTAATGCACAGACAGGTGCTTTTGAACACACAAAGGCACCATCTGCATCTTTCGGTTATTAAATGCTTGAAAATCTGGCTCACCATTACACCGAGCTTCTGAACCATCTGTAAAATGGGAAATAATCAGTTTCCCTTTTTCCTAGCTTTTGTCCATTTAGATTTGTTCTATTATTTGGCCTGTCTTTTCTATATATATTTGTCTCTAGAATGAGAGTGGTTTTATTTTAATTGTGGCATCTAGTGACTATGTAGAAAACTATATATATTCTCAAATGAGGATTCACAGAAGAAAATTGACTATTATCTAACCCCATCACGCTAATATATTGCATAAAAAATTCAAATGCACAGGTGATGTTCTTATATAATGAAAAAAAATGAAAGGGAAAAATACAAATCTCATACTTGCTATTGACACTGCAGTTTCTGCCCAAACTCATTGGAAAAAAGTGACATGAGAGCATAGGACAATAATTAACAGTAATTAGATTTGCTCATACCATTTATCCTCTAGATTACTTAGAAAGGTACTTCTTACTGAGCAAATAACTCCTTTAGCAAGGGAAAAGGAAGAGTTCTTAAATAAAGAAGAAAGCTATTTTTCACCTTCCTAGCTGCTTAGTTCAATAAGCAGAATTTAACTTTCTTTCAGTATCTTCTAATACTCTACACTTCTGCGACAGTAAGAAGCTAGACCAACAGGCTGACATCTATTCTTACATTTGAAACAAAAGCACTTATATATCATGTGGTTTCTATGCATATGTATATCTGTATATATGCATTTATGTATAGCTTAGTGGTCTTTTGTACATATTCATGGAGATTGTGTGTAGATCTTAGTGGTCTTTTTCAGCCTTGATGATTCTATGGTATGAGTATCTAAATCCTCTTGATTGTTTTCAGGCTAAAGTTTCAAGAAACACCACCAGGGATTTTCAGTGTGCATTGGTTTTATGTAATAACTACACAACTCAAAATATATAGGAAAACTCATTTGAATGGTTGAAGGAAATGAAAGCCCATATTCCTCAAGAAAAATCAGATAAACTGTTCATAAAAATCAAAATTATTTTATCTTTTATCTGGAACCACTTTGTATGTTTGCCATCTTATGATAGCTGCAGTTTCATTTTTACCCACTGCTTGTATTTAGGTGCAGGGAGGGCATGACAAAGAAGGCTGATGGCTACTAGTAAGAACATTTCTGAATGAAATAGCTGAAATTTGCAAGAAAATACATTTTCCCAAATCACTGCAGTTGAGAATAATACACACTCATAGGATGGTAAGGGGACTCACATATTAACAGAGCAATGCAAATCTTATATGATATAAGAGAATGATGGGGCAAAGTAGATCTTTAAGAACAAGGATCATTCAGGAGCTAAAGGATGCCATTCAGAGAGACCTTGACAGACTTGAAAGGTGGGCCCAGGTGAACCTAATGAGGTTCAACATGGCAAAGTGCAGGGTTTTGCACTTGGACTGGAGGAACCCCAGGCATCTGTACAGACTGGAAGGAGCAGTCCTTGAGAGCAGCTCTGCAGAGAAGGACCTGGGGGTCCTGATGAATGAGAAACTTAACATGAGCCAGCAGTGTGCTCTTGCAGCTTGG
>PPHD01024040.1:0-11712 GCA_002909625.1 Bambusicola thoracicus
TCTCAGATTAATGAAGGACTCACATCTGTGTGCTAAGTGCACATTGATGATTTCTGCTTGTGCATGACTCTGACTGAATCAACCAGCTTGATCCAGGAAGGTGCTTAGGCCTTTGCATGGGTGCATGATGGTAAGGATGGATGCTTATTTTTACAGGAAGTCATCTAGGTCTGAAATGAATATTCCTTAACCCTAAATAGAAATGATAGAAAATCCTGTTTCTTAGGGTAATAAAGATGAAAAAAAACACACTTCTTGTGAAACAGAGTAAAAACCATTGCCAGAAAGTTGACTGTGATGGGATCACAGGTGTTTCAGATTATTTGCTCTGGCCAATCCCTGGGAGAAGACTAAAAGCAGTGTTTGCCAAGCTCACTGCCTATGGTACACCACTGTGATACGTGCTCCAGAGTTTGCCTTGCATTTAATTTTCCTTGCATTTCCTTGCATCACAGCTAGTCCTTCACTTCTAAAGACCTGAGTACCCATTCCTTTCTTTTGGCACTCAAAGGCCAGTGAGGGGACTCAGAAGTATCAGGAAGGAGCATGATAGTACAGACTCACTACCTTTGGGCTCCGTTCTTTGTCGATCACCTATGCAATATTCAGACTTTCTCTATTTTAATTTTTAAATACCACTAATTATTAAATACCACGTAGTGCTTTCTAAATGCTATTTACTAAATACTACAGACCCCTGAAGAGTAGCTGCTGCTCTCTGTTATTTTCCAGAAGTGCAGCAGTTGAGCTCCACTCTGATCCCAGTTGCTCAGTTCACTACCAGGCTCCCAGCCTGCCTAATACAGGGCATGCAGTGGGAGAGATGTCTTCTGCAGCATGTCAGTATGAATTTGGGCTGCTCAGAAAGCAGCCAGGCCCTCCAAGCACTAACACACAGTAATTAGTAACCTGACTGAGCTCACATGCAAAATTATGTTCCTAAATAATTTTCTGACCCATTATATTCACTTTTTAATGAGCTGAAAACCTTCAGGTGCAAATTCCAAATGAAAGCATTTAATAGAAAAAGATACATACCAAGAAATTATAGTCTATTAATAATAAAGAGAACTAAGTAGTGGAAATTCTTTAAAATTTAAGCCCAAGAACAAGATAAAGTGACTTTACATTTAGCAAACTGAGCCAGAAGTACATGCATTAATAACCTATCTGGGTGCTGGACAGGACAGGCAGAAATGCAACACAAGAAGAGCAGGGCGATAGCTGACTTCTAGGCGGGGCATGGTATCAGGATAGAGCTGCATGGGCATGAGTCCAGCAGGAGCCGCTGGTGCCACCCTCGTATCAGAGCCTGCAGTGTGTTATCACTAAATTAAGAGGCTTCAGAGGAGATGCCAGGGAGCTGAATGGAGACCACTGTGAGTAGTGTGAAATCATGTGTCACAGAATCACAGAATGGCAGGAGTTGGAAGAGATCTCGAGAGATCATCTAGTCCATTTGCCTGCAGGAGCAGGAACACCTAGATTAGGTCACAATCCATGTAAGCATTGTGGGAAATGCATCAAAAAGTGTATTTATGAATATATAATACATGCTCAATGTTTCAAAAATAATGTCTCCTATTAATTTCCATGATAACTACAATAGATACAAGGGATACAATGGCACTGAAAAAGTTCTCTGTTAAACACGGCTTTTCATCATAATCACCGCCATTAACTATGCATTTTTTGCCAGTGATGAGTGAGAGTCTGTGATTGTAAAAATCTGTACCAGCAGAACTGTCCCATAGTTTCACTGCTGTTACGATTGTGTCATTGCTAGGAAAATGTTGCCCATTCACTCTATCATTCATTGGCCTGAACAGATGGAAGCCAGAAGGTACCAAGTCTGGACTACATGGTGAATATCGTAGACAGCCCAGCCTAGATGGCAATGTGTTCCACAGTCTTCAAAGTGATATGGGGTCTGGTATTGCTGTGTTGCAAGAGAAAGGATGTATTCTCTAGTCTGGTTCTGGAAGTTCAAAGCTTCAGCTTAGTCAGCGCTGTAATGTGGCAGTCAGAATTGGCAGTTAGTCTGGGTTCCAGAAAATCCAGAAGGATCACACCATTTACTGTCCCAAAAGACAGTATGCACCTCTTTACCCACTGAAGGCTACACCTTGAACTATTCTTTGACATGGAATTCACATCTCACCACTCCACAGGCTGTTTTTTTGACTACAGCTTGTAGTGGTGACAACACCTCTCATCACCAGTAATGATACGATCTAGGAAACCATAATTTTCAGCCTCATATTGGTTCCATAAG
The DNA here is from genome assembly GCA_002909625.1 of Bambusicola thoracicus. Lineage (NCBI taxonomy): Eukaryota > Metazoa > Chordata > Aves > Galliformes > Phasianidae > Bambusicola > Bambusicola thoracicus. The sequence continues at coordinate 2,276 of PPHD01024040.1, forward strand.
TTCTTCAAAACTTGTCATCTGGGTTATGGCTTGTTTTTCATGTCCTTATGGTCACTGCTGTGGATGCACTGCTGTGTGCCACCCATCACCTCTCTGTACTCACATCCACTGTTTGGTCTCCATAAATGTTCAGCAAGAGCTGATGAATGACAATGGGTGCCATTTTTTCCACATGGAGGAATTCAGTGTGACACCTTTGCTTCATACACACTTCCCTATCAGATGCCATTTTGTCAGACTGTCCCTCTGCTACCGTCAGTCACACGGCAACAAAATGTAACAGGATATTGGTGGGAAGATTCAATCTCTTCTGCAATACCACCAACATCTGTCTCTGATATTGTGGGCCAATAAAATAAAATAGGAGACATTACTTTCATACATGTGTTTATTTTTAGGAATTCCTCAGTTGCTCTGTAAATAAGACAAGGAAATAATTCTTGGTCAAGTATACATTTAGGTCATAGAATCATAGAACCACAAGGTTAAAAGGACCTACAAGATCATCTAGTCCAACCATCCTCCTATCACTATTCATACTCACTAAACTACAAACCATATCTCACAGCACCTCATCCAGATGCCTCTTAAACACCGCCAGGGATGGTGTCCCTGGACAGGACAGTGTCAGTGCTAGCATGCAAACACACCTATATAAATACATATGATACAAAAGTTAAACCACAAGTATTCTAGAACTAGTTCTCTATCTTGTTGGTGCATTTGTGTTTCTTGAGCATCAACACTATGTATTTTTAGGAAAACTGATACATTTTCTTATGTGGGAAGTAAAAAAAAAGAGACATCTTCAAGAGCATTTCCAAGAAAATGCCAGGCATTTTCCTGAAACTCAGCTTGGTCTGGTTTCCCCCAGCAGATGTTTGTTACTTGACGAGCTCCTGAGAACAGCTGAGCGTATTGCAGCTCAGCGGGAGTCAACTCAAGCTAAAGAGAATTGTGCTTTTAGCTCGAGCATCCCCTCATCAGTCTGCAGACTGCTGGTTAGTGCATAGTCAAAGGGCATAAATAAGACCGCATGACTAGCAAAGCCAGCCTCCCAGCCGAGATGGCCAGGAATGGTGGAGAGTTTTGAAAGGAATCCACAGGCAATTATTTGTTCTATTATTTGATCTTACAAACAATTATGAATAAGGAATAAAGTAATAAAAGTCACATTCTTCATATGGGTATTTTGTAGAACTGGAGAGAAAAAGGTTAAACTACTTGGATACTTGGAGTTTTAGGGCCGGATGCAAATACAGATAAACCAAGCAAGGTGATACACTACCCAATCGGGTGGCAAACGTATGCCTGGTGAGGTGGGAATCACATGACAAAAGTCTTCAAACAAAATCTGTGCTTAAGATACAGATGTAGCACATGCTACTTTTAAATGTAAATAATGGTCTAGTATACCAAGCTATATACTGAATAAAAAGATGTCTGTCTCTTCATTTTCCTTCCCTGGTTGTGACCTAGTTTAATATGTGTATTTCTTAATAAAGCATGAAATGCAGCACTTAAAAACAACATTTTTCCAAACTAAAAGTATATTTCGGTCTGGAAAACCACAGTGCTGTGAGGGGAACAAGATTTAGGGCCTAAAGCTGACTTATTCTCCATACTGACCTGTTGCCTTCCTTGGACTGCTTATACAAAGATGTGAAGAAATCTAAAGAGAAATAGTTGGTTAAAAAGGAATCATAGGTTTCTGGGGTCATTTAATTCCCACTACTAGAACAGAATTAGAAAGAATACAAGCAGAACTGTCCTGGTACCATTTTGAAGCAAGATTTCAGGAGAAAGATGCAGCATTAATGCCTACAGTTAGCATAAAGACATGTGGTTACTCCCTGTTCATTTCTTAGTGTTCTCCCTTCAAACACTCAAACAGGCTGACAGCAACCATAGAAATGTCCTGCCTTTCCTGAAGTACACTGAAATCTCTTTTCTATTGAAGAAATATTCTGTCTTGCACTGTCTGTAGTATTTCCATAGAAAATAGTTTGGCAAAAAGGTTTCCCCACTGCATCTGTGATGCAACGGGAGAGAATGAGTGGTCAAATATTTGTCATGTCTTAGATAATTCTCTTTAGTATCATCAATGGCAAGTTTTATGCTTCAAAAGAAAGTAATTCCTTCCAGAGTTTTTTGACAGTAAACGGAAAGGTCCCTGTGTTAAGCACATGACCCACCCTGATCTGCTGCTTTTCCCACTCAACCTGAAAGAACTGACCACTTAGGTGAGCAACAGCATGTGTATCAGGAGAGTGCAGCAGCTGCTGTGGAGCCTGTTGACGTTCAGCCTGCAGCGCAGAGCACTCCTTTCATTTCTGTATTGTCGCACATTCACTGTGTATGGGAACTGTTGAATCATGGCCTGAACCTCTGATTGACCACCTAAGCTGAGCACTGAGTCAGCTGCAGGGGCACAGGTGAACACAATTTCACCTGAGTGACTGGAAGGGGTGGAGCCAGGCGCCACCCTTCCTAGACCCCATTTAAGGGCTGAGTCCCAAGGAGGAAGGATCTCTATCTGGAGATTACACTTCTTGGAGCTCTTCTGTGAGCCCAGGACATGGGTAAGTTCTTTATTTTTGTTATTCCTTTATAACATGATAATCTCTCTGGTCCAATACCTGTTTACCTTACAATCTGTTTGCCATACACACTGTTTCAAGTAAGTGTTCAAGTTTCTAGGTTCTTATACTGGTTTCTTACTTCTATTTCATCTGAAACACCATCCAAGGTGATAGTAATGTTAGCAGACAGCATTTTTGAACTAAAAAACCCACAAACATTTTAAAACACCCAACATCCCTACCACCACGTATGAGTGTTATGAAAACCTATTCTGAGGTTCATATAAACATCTACAGGTTTTGGGATGAGCTCACAGCAGTCTAGACAGCTAGAAAAGGAAGAAAGCCCTGTTACCTTTATTCATAGGAACTTGAAGGCTGTAAAAAAACTGAGAACCCAAATTTGAGTATTCTAACTGCCTTTAAGACACCTGAGTTGATACCCTTCCCTACTAGGGGAGCAGGAGGATCTAAAGCCCTAAGCACCAGTTTCACAGGGATTATTCTAAGAGTCACAGATTCCATGCTGTATAGAGGCAGCCTGAGATTTTAATGAACATAGTATATTTGCCTCCAAAAAAGATGTTTACTATCTTGAGAGCCCTTTGTTTCTTAGAGATTTTAGTTTCTTTCAGCAGCCTGTCGCATCTTACGCTACGGATAATTCCTTTTTTTGAGCCTGTATTCTTCAGTGAGCCATGTTTATCAAATTCATGAGAGGATCTTGAAACTAAGGCCAAACCTTTTCAGCTGTATAAATTAAATGTGTTTTTCTTCCTGTCAGAATTGCAAAACAGTGACTGTTCCAAAAAGAATGCTTGAAGCAAGGGAGAAAAAAGCTCAACTGTATCTATAATCTAATTTAAATGTTGTGATGAATATCCTTGTCTTTTCATAGCCAGCTGTGTGACACTTGTCCATGTTATACATTTTTAAAGCTATCAGCTGCATAGATTTTTTTCAGTCACATCCCTGAATGCATGCATATAGCTAGAGAAGAATCAGTCCTAACGAGCTTTGAGCACTGGACTTGTTAGGCTTTGTGGAGCCAAGGCAACCTGGCAAACAAATTCTGTCCTAAAAAAAAATAAATAAATAAAGACCTTGTTGTGTCTGAGTATATAGGGGAATTAGAGGCAGAATTAAATGTAAAAGTAAATGACGGGGAGAAGATCAAGTAACAAATTAGTGCAAAAACTGTGCTTTGAACCAATCTCAGAAGAAGCTAGGTGCTAGACAATTGTCTTAGCAAGCATCAATGTGAATAAAACTATTTTTTAGTTTAAAATATAACTACGTGCTGATTAATGAAACCATTTGTTAACTTTGAATGGCTGTATTTTATTCTCCCTGGAAGAGGAATGTAAGTATGGAAATAATGCAAAAAAATTTCATGGAAAATTTGATAGAAAAGCTTTACTTCACCAGATTTCTGCACCTCCAGTGTAAAGAATGTAGCCAATTGTGCCACTTAGTGCTTTTGGCCTGACCCCTGCTTCCTTTGCTGAGCAGCTTGTACAATATTGCTGCAACTTTATCATATGTTAAGAAGCTGCCCCCACCAGAACATCAATTTCTAGGGACCATCTTAGGCTATAAGCAGTCTCAGTAAAAAGGCATTTTTTGATTGCTTCATTCTACATACAGCATGCTACTGGGGCTCTTCATGCATCATTTAAACTCCCTTCAAACTGGCGATTCTCTGTTAATTTCTTTAATTCAGATGTATACTCAGAAGTGTTAATTTTCTTCTATATTTGCTTATAGAAACAGATGCTCTTCAAATCATCAGCAACTTTAGGAACAGGTGATTCTGGATGTTTTTTTCCATGCTATCAGCAGCTGCTTTGTCTGTTGGTTTAACAAAGGCTTTCCATCTGCACAGCGAGTTGTAGGATTTTTGCCCGTTACACTCAGAAAAAATAACACTTTTATCTCATCAGCAGTGCTGTTAGAGTTGGTTCAGGCTTTTCACTGAGGATACTATTGAACTATCAGGCAGTCCCATTTTCCCCTTAGAACAGGTGTTTTTAATCTCCTCACTGTTTTTCCCTTTTTCAGTAAGCTTTTTATTGGGTCTGCTGCTGCATTTGGGATTTATGTCCATTTATTGCCCAACATCTCAGCTATTACTTCTCCTAGCATAACATCAGAACGCAGAAAGCATGCAGACTCTTTTTAGATTCTAAATTTCTGAGTATATTCAGCATTGCAGAAGGCTAAACTTGATTCTTAACATGGTGACTATTTTCTGTTTCCTTATAAAGCACAGAATATGGTCAGCATCTAGTTCCTTGAATGTGCTTTGAAGAGACACCAACTTCTTCTTATTCTTTGCAGGAAATGTTTAACTTCCAGTTTCCCAAGGGAAGAAATGGATATGCATTAATCCTGAAAGATGGGGCATTTGCATGACTACTTATTTCCTTTGTGTTTTATGAAGAACACACTAAAAAGTATGAAATTCAGGTAATGAGGAGTTATAAATGTACTTTCTTAAAAATATGAACTTATTCTCTTGTCCTTATGTCTCCTGTGCTCTTGTTTTTGAGTCCTTACTACTCAAATAAAACAACAGCTATCTTAAAGACATGATAGCCTGACAAAAATATTTAACACTGTTTAAATCCTTAAAAATGCTGCTTTTCCTAATTGAATACTACACTGAATTATGTGGGAACAAATTGGTGGCATCAGCTCACAAACCATAAAATGCTTTCCTTCCCTAAGGATTGTAATTTTCATAAATGGGCACCTGTTGCTGAAAGATTCCTTTCACTTTTCTTCTGAAAGTGACAGTGCGTCAGGGTGTCTTGAGAGGCTGTATTTAACTATGGCTGAACAAAAAAAGAAGAATGACAAGAAATACTTTATAATCCAGTCCAACCTAGTCTAGATATCTTTAACGCAAATAGAAACCTTTCAGAAAAGTACATTGTTAAAGGTTTTTTTTTAAATCTTTCTTAGCTGAAGAGATGGGTCTTCATTATTGGTGCTCTATTGCTGTGGGTTTTTTTTGTTTGTGTTTTTGTTTACTTCAGGTAATTTATCATAGGGCAGAGTGGTAAGAGTTCTTATTGTTTACTAGAAGGCAAGTACTGGTGAATTACATGTAAAGTCGCATCAAATATCTGTTTTTCTGTGCTGATTCTCTGTCTTTAGTACTTGATGTGAGTACTCTTTAATTAGCAATGTGCACTTTCTCTTTGTGAAATAAACTATCCTTCAGTTGTAAGAATTACCTTTCTCCAATTTACAAGCTCTATAAGTAGTTCTTCCACTTGTCTACTAAGCCTTCATAACAAGAAAAATTATGTCCAAGTATGGTTCTGATGCCAGAAATGAAGAGAAAGTGTCCTGAGTTCATGGGTTGTAATACATCAAAGCTTCATACTACAGATGAAGTTGATAGATGATTCTCTCAAGTCTCGCTCAAAGATGCTCCCCTTGTAGATCTGCAAAAGAAAGTTTTGGAAAGACCCCTTTTAATTTCAGAGGTTTTCAAGAGAAAGTAGTGCTTAAAAGAAAATGCTCAAGAGCAAAAACAATTTCCTAAACCTTGAGAGGAGAGTAAATTGCCAGAGACCAATCTGTATAATGCAGTAAGATATTCTGACAGTTTTAAGTACTCAAGATACTGTGGCATGTTTTCTGTCATGAATTTAATGCCAATTAGATGAAATTGGAGAAGAGCTTCTCAACGGTTTGGACCAAAATGGAGGACCAGAAGCGCATGGAAGAAGTGCTGGGAAGGAAGAGAAGCAGGTTATATTTGCTTCTGAAGGAAGTCTTGCTTTCCAAACACAAAGAGTCAGGACAGTTCTGGTTGTTTTTCTTCCCTTGGTAGGCTGATACCCTACTAGCCAAGGCCCTAGCAGTCCAGGGTATTACATTCTTATTCTGAATAATTACATGGCATTGCACCCCCTGTTTTTTTTTTCTTAATCCTTGTCCCAGAAGAAGTTTGTCCACCCAGGTATGTTTATTGATGGGAGGAGACCCTTGGTCCTACAGAGGATATGTATGACAATATCAGCTGTGTGCTGGCAGTGAGTTCCCATTTATAATTATCATTACCCTGACCTCCTAAGAGTGGCTTTCACCTGCTCTATTGACCAGGCAGTGAGAAGGCTTTCAGGATTAAACTCCTTTAGACAACTTAAGAAACAACTGCATTCTCCTTTTCATTCATTTTTAGATACTGGTCAGTCCTCTAATTCTCTTTCTTTTTACAAACTAACGCATTGCTAACAGAAGATCACTCAATATGCTGTAACACAAATGAAGCCGAAGTAAACTTGCAGGTGATTTAAAAGTACTGGTAGTAAACAAAGGAACAAAAAGTCACAATATTTACAAATATCTTTTTATTTAAAAACAACATATATTTTTCTGTCCTTTTAATATCCATCTCAAGTAATACTGAGTGTTGAATGAAAATGATTTTATATACACAAATATGAAAGAAAAGCACATACTATATGGTTTTCTTTATGTTTAGAAGATAGAAGGATTGGGGGAGTAAGATCCCACCCAGTGTAAGAATAGAGAGAGTCCCAGACCATCTCATGAGGTTGACTATGTCCAAGTCTGTGGGGCTAGATGACACACATCCCAGGGTCCCAGAGGAACTGGCTGATGCAGTTGCAAAGATGCTCTCCACAATATTTCAAAAATCATAGCTGTCAGGTAAAGCTCCCCGTGACTGGAAAAAGGGAAATATCACTCCTGTATTCAAGAAAGGAAGAAAGGCGGACCCAGAGGTCTACAGGCTAGGAGAACTCATTGAGAGCAGCCCTGCTGAGTATGACATGAGCCAGAGGTGTGCACTTTCACCCTTGAAGGCCAGCAGCACCCTGGGCTGCATTAGAAGAGTGGTGGGCAGCAGGGCAAAGAAGGTGATTACCTCCCTCTACTCTGGCCTTGTTAGGTCACCATCTGGAGTACTGTATCCAAGCCTGGGGCCCCCAGTACAAGAAGGTTGCAGAGCTGTTGGAGTGAGTCCAGAGGAGGGTCGTGAAGATGATCAAAGGGCTTCAAGCACCTCTCCTGTGTAGGTAGAAAGGTTGACTGAGTTGGGCTTGTTTAGCTTGGAGAAGAGAAGGTTCTGGGAAGACCTCATTGCAGCCTTCCAGTACCTGAAGGGATCTGACAAGCAGGAAGGGGACTGACTTTTTACAGTCTGATATGATAGGACAAGGGGAAATGGCCTTAAACTAAAAGGAGGGAGATTAAAGTTAAATGTTAGGAAGAAATTTTTTACACAGAGGTTGTGAGGTGCTGAAACAGGTTGCCAGAGAGGTTGTGGATGTCCCATCTCTGCAGGCATTCAAGGCCAGGTTGGATGGGACCATGGCAGCCTGATCTAGTGGTTGGCAAACTTGGCCACAGCAGGTTGGAACTAGATGATCTTTCAGGTTTCCTCCAACCTAAGTCATTCTATGATTCAATTCCATGAACTTAATTCCTTTCCTAAAGATGGTAAGATAATGGAGTTCTGTTCAGAAGATTATTTAAGAAGCTAAAGAGATTAAATTAGAACAAATAAATTATATCCGTGATTATTAACATACTGAATTATTTTAATATTAGAGATATTCATAAAATAATAAGAAGGCATTTCTGCCATCCTCTTTGCTTTCTTTTTGACAAATAGGATAATAATGTAGGTTAAAATTTGAAGATGTTCAGACTGTTAGTTGAAAACAACAGTGGACAGTAAACAGCCTGTAACATTCTCCTAGAGGTGTGGGGGGAAAAATGTCATTAAATACATGGGAACTCCTTAAATAGCATATTATTTTTTCATAACTTTTTACTTCTGAATTATTTTTAATTGACTTATTTTAAGTCTTTCCTATCTTCTGCCTTCTCTTTCTGAAATCAGAACAGTTATGAATACTTCCTCTGTTCGTTTGGCAAGAGTTGACCAAGCAGGTCTCTTGACCTTTGCTATATTCTTATTAAGAAATTCTAGAAAAGTACCATTTCTCGTTCTTGCTTCTCCCACATACCAAGACAAATGTTTTTGATTATTCTTAGACTGGGCTTTGCTGCAAGTGTTCAACAATTGCATTATCAGTCATTTTCCCATCAGTCTTTATACCTTATCAGTTAAAAGATATTTTGTCCCCATGGTGTAATTTCCTGGAGTTTCTTTGCAGGGGTTTTAAAGAACTAAATTAATGAGTTCTGCAAGTTGAAAGAAAGCACTACATCCACAATTCCGTTTATTTGATGAATCCAGCTAAATACAATTCAGCAATTTTATTTGTCTAAATGGTTTCTGACAAGATGCTGGAATTACAAGGAAAGAGGAACTTAACATGCTTTTCTATCTTCTATCTAGTGCTTGTAAGGTAGCGGTACCCATTTGGTATATTCTCATTCTGTATTAATTTTAATAATTCCAATATGCCCATGAATGTTAAGTCATTCTCCCAGTATGCTTTTCACTGTTACTAGGCCTTTGAAATAAAGCTGACCACATTTGTTTATCTCAAGAAAGGGCATTCAGATATCAACTGATAAAATACCTATATGAAGAGTATATATGTTTTTCTCACCCTAGTGGTTCTTGACATTAGTTCTTACCTAATGATATTAGGTCATTCGGCAACTCTGAGTACTCTGCCCTACTGCCACAAGATTATGCTAGCCAAGCCAACACCTGAGCATACAGCCTGAATGCAGAGCACAGGGCACACTTTCATCCTAATACCTGCAGGGAATAATAACAACGTGTATGCTAAACAAAGCCACTTGGCTTAACTGTAGTACTAAGTGGTGAATCTGTCATGCATTTTCCTGCTGTTTCAAGTTTCAGTGATTTTTTTTTATTTTTTTTTTTTTTTC
>PPHD01024041.1:0-12261 GCA_002909625.1 Bambusicola thoracicus
GTAGACTTCTGTCTTCAAGTCATTTGGTTCAGCATTGACAGAAACTTTAAATGTAATTTACAGTCAAACCAGAAAAAAATGATACTGTTTAGCTACCTTCGTCTTGACAGAGATACTGAAAATATTAATCTGCTCTTCAAAAACAGAATTTTTACTATATTGAAGATGAAGAAATTGAGATAAGAGCAAGCATGTAATGATACTAAGGATTTATGAGCAATGATTACAGGATGAGACCAAACTTTTCCATCTCAAACAACAGCTAAAATTCAAATATGTTGCAAAGAGTAGAAGACAAATGTATGATATTTTCTTCAAATGCTCTCCCACCTTCCAATCATTTCAGATTCAATTTATTTAGCAATACTTAAAGGCTGATATCCACAAATTTGTCCAGACTCTCTCTGGACACATCTGAATTTACAGCATCTACAACGTATTAAGGCAAATCTCTGCAGTTTAACTGCACATTCAAGGTACCATTGTTATAGGCAGGTGCTTAGAAACCAAAAACAAGGCAAGATACAAAAACTAATTCTCAAATTTTCAAAGCCCTTGCAGTCATCCTTTATTACTGTCCAATCTATGTCATGACAAAGCAATGATTTTGCACACATTACCAGCTTTCTGAACACCAGAAAAGGGATATAAAAAAACACTTCAGAGACTGATGCCTATGGTTTATTTGAACATCCCAGGCATAAGGAAGAGACACTGCAGCTGTGCCAAGGACAACAGTTCAAGAAGCATCCTCTTTTTTTTTTTTTTTTTTCAGAATCCAAAATAAACTAAAGATATGTATTTCTGGCAAGAGTATCCATTTTCCAGCTTTCTGACAATAGCTACGTTGTGTTATTTCTAAATATCACTAATTTTGTTATCATATTAACTGAAAATATTGATGTCACTTTCTATTTTTAATAAAGTCAAACAAAGCCTGACGCAATAGATCACCAAATTCAACAGCAGGCACTTTATTGATTGAAACAGACTTTGAGTCAGGAGCACAATTACTGAGTTCAACACTGCAGTGTGTATTCTCATCTTACTTCCTGCCCTCACCCTCCTGCATTACGTTCTTTCATCTTCGGTTATTGTTTCCACTTTTGATCTTGTGGGGGCAGAAGTTGCTATTAATACAAAGAAGGAGCCAAGGGATCAAAGGTGCTGCAGATTTACCACGTCCGATTCCCAGATTGTGCAATACATTCTGCAGGCTCCCTCCTTGCACTTACTAGACACTGCACTTCTGTTGGATTTGCTGCAAGGAGCTCAGCCACTCACCCACGTGGGTCCCCATTTCTGTAGGTACAACTTGACAATCTGGACTCAGCTCCACTGGCAACACAAGAGTTTAATATTTTTATCCGTGACATTTTGTTTAACAATGATCTAGATGAGGGGATCAAAGGAACCTTCAGTAAGTTCACAGATGATACAAAGTTAGGGCGGTCTGTTGATCTGTTTGAGGACAGGAAGGCTTTGCAGAGGAATTTGGATAGGCTGGATGGACAGGTCCCATCCAATTACACAACATCCAACAAGGCTAAACACCAGGTGCTGCATTTGGGTCATAACAACCCCATGCAGTGGTACAAACTTGGAGAAAAGTGGCTGGAAAGCTGCCATGCAGAAAAGGACCTGGGACTGCTGGTTGACAGCCGACTGAACATGAGCCAGTAGTGTGTAAAGGTGGCCAATGGCATCCTGGCAAGCATCAGAAATAGTGTGGCTAGCAGGACTACGAAAGTGTCTGTCCTCTTGTGCACAGAACTGGTGAGGATAGTACCTCAAATACTCAGTTGAGTTTTAGGCCCCTCACAACAAGAAAGATGTCAATTAGCTTGAAGGTGTGAAGAGAAGAGCGATGAAGCTGGTGAAGAGAGTAGAAAATAAAAAATTATTATTACTACAGACAACACATGCGCCAGGGAAGGGGCAGTATGTAAACAAATTCCCAGAAGGATAATAAATATATAGATAGGTTCCAAGGATTCTGCTGAGTATGTATGGACTTGACTTACAAATCTGTAGCATTTTTGCTTGCTGGTGTGCAAGTTTGGTGGAGTGATCCCCCTTGCACCCGCCCAGCCGAATAAACCGCACATCACCATGTGGTGCATATCTGCCTCCTTTGTGCAACCTGAAGTAGTGTCTCCCATTGGAAAACAAGAAAAGTGAAGGGAGAGGCTAAGATTTTAGAACTTTTCATGATAAAAATGTTTCAAGATTTTTGCCTGAACGCCTTTCGACATAATGATCTGGCCTTTTCTAAGAAGGCTTTTTTTCCCCACCTTTTTTACTACTAAAGTACATTAGCTATAAGAAAAAGGGTATATTTCAGGATCGAGTCACAAAAAACAAATTATACGCTGAAAGGTACTTGCACATATTACACTTGTGTCCCTGACTGATCAACCCCATGATCTATGACAAAAATGTCCTCTTACTTGTCTTCCCAGGCACTGTGAAAGTCTTCCCATTGAGCTGTCTGAACAATCAAAAGGAGGATGGTTGTTTTTTGTTTGTTTCGTTTTGTTTTTATCTGATACAATACATCATTACATTCAGAAATCATATGCTGTCACACAATACTGTCACTAAACTACAGTGTTGTACATACTATAACCAATTTTACAAAATACATTTGTTGTTTCTGGCAATGGAATTCCATTTTCTTAGAGCTAAGTGCTTCAGGATGTTGCAAACAAAATAACTTAATTAATTATAATAATGCTGGAAGTAAGAATTATGAGTTTAAAACAAGAACACAACATGAAAACTGACTTAGTCACCATATCTCCAAAAACCTGCAATTCATCATGACCTAGATCTCATTCACTTTAAACCCTTTCTGTTGTAGCCCAGGTGCTGCACATAATCAGCTTTGTGTAAGCATTCTTGCTTGTACACATAGAAGTGTCTCTATACTTCAATTTAGCAGTGGGTCACATGTATTCATTTAAGTGGAACTCTATCCATTTGGAATTATAAGTTTATATATACATAAACATAAATATATAAATAACCATCTGACCCACAGAATGAGTCTTACGAAACTAAAGATTAAACAAAATAATTAACTTTCACAAGCAGGGAAGTTACAGTGAAGTTACAGCTTGCAAGTTATAGAAAAAGATTATGACTAAGTAACGCATCTTTATATTCCTGCCTACTACATATATGGTATATAAAATACCATATCTATCAAATGTGCAACATCAGGACTAATTACATATTTGGATTTCATGGGCTGTAATCAACTTGAAGCCCAAATGTTTGGCCTACTGAAGTGGGAGTGGATGTCAAAAATAAAGTGACCACACATAACCAATCATCATTTTCCCTCTTCTTTGGCCTCATGAGAACAGTCTAACAACACAATTCTAAAAATACATCACCAACAATGCGTCATTAGTAACAACATCCAGAAGTCTTGCCTATCTTCTCTAAAGTCAAAAGTTCTGTTTTCTCTCTCTTTTGCTTTCACATGATGTAATAAAAACATAGTTTAATAACACATTGCTTCATTGAATACCTATAGCAAAGAGGTCTATCATTTAAGAAATCTTTCCAGTACATTTTTCCACTGCTCACCGCAAGAGCTGATACATTTTATTGCCTCTTATAAAATTGTGGGTGGAATTTTTGTATTAAGAATTCTCAAAGATAATTTTCAGACATCCCTCAAAATAACACCTGTACTAAACATATATGCAAACAAATGTCCCTTAGACGTTCTTCTAAACCGTTTTCTAAGTTGGATGTTTTGCACCTTTCCCTCCCAAAAGGAGGTGGAGATTCCCTTACGTCTGTGCCCACCGCGGCGGGCGTTCAGCACCACGGAGAGAGCCTGCGCCCTCGGCGTGGACGCGGCGGATCTGACACGGCCAGGAACTGCGACCAGGAATGCCGAACAACCCGGCCTAAGCCAGCCGGAATTCCACGTTTCTACACATCCAGGAAAGCCAGGTCCAATGCGGCATACCCGCCTTTCCGCTCAAAACATGGAGCCGACGTAAACGCACAGACATTCCGCGTCGTACTTCCCACCACGACAGCCTTTGGAAATGAATGGGGAACGATCCCCCTCTCCTGGCCAAGCCACGCTACAGCAGTCCCAGATTCCCATTCCCATCTCATGCCGTTCTTTCAGCACTGCAACAGCCTAGGTGCAAAGTCTGGAGATAGCTAAAATACACCATTGTTCTAGGCGCAAGTGCTGCAGTTAGCAACATGAAAACAGTCTGGCCATCAACAAGTCATCTTTACCCATAGTCAATTCTGAAACAGCTGGAGCCGCTTTAATTCATACACCTGCAAATTCCCTTTCATCCTGCCCAATACATGGCAAAACACACTGATGCTGTTTGAGGAGGCAAGGGACTAACTTCCTATGAGAGAGATGCTACTACATAAACTCTACTCCTGTTCTGCTGTTCCACTGCCAGCTGGGATAAGTCACATATCAGGGTAAGACTCAAGATGCTCTCTGCATGACAAACACTACTAAATCCTTGGCTGCCCAAAGATACAGACTTACCAGGGAATTTCTACAGAAAGCACCTCACAATCTCCACAGGCCTCCAAGGAATTAAAAACAAACAAACAAACAAACAAACCCCATTTTCCTTACATGACAGAGAAAAGAGACAAAGCAAGTGCTGCTGAAGATAGAACTCTGCGACATGAGAGCTCTCTGACCAGGGCATAACCCAGTGCTGCAGTGCCCTGCCTAATAAACTTTTGCTGGTTTGTGATTAATAGTTACAGTCATCAGAAAGCACCTTCCAGGTGACCTTTTACAAGCATTTCATAATCTATTCAAGTTATATTTTCTACATACTACCTATTTTTATATTGACATTTTTGAGTCTAATAATGACATGAAGTACTCAGATATCATACCAGATGTAGCTTATTTTTCTATGACTTAAGAACATAATGTAAATCTCACTTTCAAAACTTTCAAGTCTTTTGCCTTGACTCATCTAAAAGTAGTACTGTAATATTATTTTTAATTATCAGCTCCTTGTTTATGGCACTGTATAATGAAAAATTCTTAATAGACAAAAAAAAAGCACATGAGGACATAGCTATCATATATACTTCCAACGTTTACAGGCATTTCAAAGATTTGAAATGTCTTTTCACTTTTACTTTGACATTTACTTTACATTTTTGAATAAAGAATCCTCCTTATTTTTAATGGCTAGCAACTTTGCAGTGTTCAGACACTTACAAGATCAATTCCGACTGGAGGAATTTTATTACAATCTCTTCCAATGGTGTGTCAAGAAGCAACTTGGCTTCTTGTCAAAATAATTTTCAGATTACATATAGAGAGCTGCACTTGAAAAGCACAAATGCGGCTCTGAGTAAATTATTTTCTTGCAATGACAGATTGAAATGATCTGGGCTATGAAATCACTGATCTACATGCATCTGCTAGACTAAGACTGTGCTCACATGAAACTACAGGGGCTGGTCTGATCTTGTTTTTTATAATAAAAATAAAACCCATTTAGACCTGAAGCTAATTTGCAGATGCAACCATATGTCTTGAACTAAATACATAACAGTGTACCTGAGACACAGCTTTTCCTTTACCTGTCCCACCAGGCAAAAGAACTTATCCATAACAATATACCTTCAGTTGTGTGAAACAAAGCACTACCCAGAATCAAGAGAAACATCTGTCACACAGAAAGATATACATTACCATGAATTTAGCTTGTCTTCCCAAAAAACAAGCAAACAAACACCCAAGAATGCACACACACACACACAAAAACACAACTAAGAAAGGGTCCCAAATTATAGCTAACATAAAGGCAATAGTCTGTCTGGATTAATCATCATCATCATTTAAGAGCAGGGGCTTTCCAAAAGGAATAACAACTCTTTGTGACTTCTTGGGAGCCTTGGGAATGAAGACCTAATGATGCTGTCTGAACCACTTTCTCAAACAACCTCTTGCAATTATGGATATGTGAAAATGTATTGCAGAGATCATTACAAAAAAAAGTATGCTTGCAAAATTATGCAGTAATTTGATGTGCCTGATATCATCAGAATCCTTACCATAACTTAGCTGAGTTCATCAAATGATCCCCATTGAAGATCTGTATATGTTTAGCAATTTTATGTTTCACCAAGAAGGCAGCATCAAAAACAATGAACAAAGACTACAGTAATTTATCCATTTCCTCCAATTTACTCAAGGTCAAAAACTGGATGATACTGCCCGGAGCCCTGAAAGTTTGCAATATGTAAAATGAAATATTCCTAAGAACACGTACAGAATTTTCTTTAAAATATGACATCTAATTCATCGTAGATAATAGCGAACCCCAAATAGAAAGGACTAGAAATAATTAATAATTCTGCAAAAATCTGACCAAAACTGATACCCAGCTGCCAGATCAGTTCAAATTTGAGCTGGCCACATCAGCTTGTATGCACACGGCAAAAGGGCATATTATTTATTTGCACAAGTTAAGGTTTTGTTCCACATTGGAAAGGGATATAAGCAGCAGATATGGACTTCATGTGAAAAAAGGAGGACAAAAAAACTGCAGGTGTGTCAGCTTAAACCAAGGTTTTGCCTTACAGGTTAATTTATCATCCATCCCCTTAAGCTCCCATGAAGAACAAAACAAGCTTGTATCCTACAATGTACAGTGCTGGATTACAGACAGTATTTTTATTTCACTTTGCCATGTTAGCACTCCTGGACCACCTGCAATGTGTGTACTGAACAGATGCTATTCTTCCTGAGCACAGGACTGCCAAACTGAGAACTTGCAAGGCATGCAATTTTTTTTCTGGTGACACTAATGATTACAGAAGATGATTTTCAAAGCAGGAGAAAACTGGCTTGAGCAGAAGTATACTGGTGAAATAGGAGTAAATAGCAAGGAACACGCAGAAGCTGAACTCCAGTGAGAAAAAACAGTAACACTTGCTAACCTATAGCCCATCACTCAGGATGCAAGAAACCTAGATTCAAATCCCAGGTGTCCTATTAACTCGGTGAATGAATGGCCCAATTAAAGCATTGTTATTGAAGTAGAACAGCTCCAGAAATGAGGAACAGCCTTGTCAGGCACTAATATTTTCATCTGGGACTTCAAAACCCTCCCAAATAAAGCATTTGCAAGCAAAGCCTCACCTACCAGTATTTCATCGGGCACTTGACACGGTGCAATGAAGCACGCTGTAAAAACACTGAATCAGCCAAGATGTCTGCATGGCAGAGCGTGCTGGTCAGCCATAACAGCAGGAAAGGCACAGCAGCGTGATGCCACATCCCAGCCCTAGCTTGTGGAGCTGGGTTGATTTGTGGCCTTGTGCTGACGTGCTTATCCTATCTCTGCTGAGATCAGCTTGAAGGTCACCGCGTTGTTCAACACTGCACAATGCAGAGCTTGCACCTTTCCTGGATTGCAGGAAACACTTGCAAACTTTAAAAAAATCCTAACTAGAACGATAACATCTCTAAGATTCACCTCTCCACAATCACAACCAGCCCACAAAGAGGAGATACAGAGGGGTGTGGTAACCCAGCAGAATTTATATATATATATGTATAATTTGCAAGCATGCAAGTATAGCAATGCTGTAAGTAACTTGTATTTTACGTGTGAATATTATGCCCATGCTTTAGGATAAGGAATTTAGATTTTGAAAGTCTTACCACATCATGGTGTTAAGACTTAACACATCTTACTACATAATAGTAACATCAGGTTGTATTTAGTTTCTAACATATTTTATAGCATATTTTAACTGTACAACCTACAGGTGCTACTAAGTACTGGGCACTGCTATGCTGTGTGCTCTTCACTAGACCTTCATATGTAAGTGTATAAGAAACTGCCTTCACATCTCTAAATACAGATACTTATGATATCTATCACTGTACATTCAAGCTTTCTGTAACCTAGGTTTTGCTTCAAACTTTCAAGCTTTCTGTTCTTTTTGCCATTAAGGCTTTATCCCAAGAAGCACCCATGGCATGCTTGAGATCCTGTTGCTCACTCACCGCTGCTGCACAGCGCATTGCTCCTGCCACAGCTACCTGTGCCAGGAAACCTTGAGCTCTTAAGAACCCCTTTGCAGCACACAGAAGAGCTCTCACAGCAACTGCAGATTAATCTTCCACAGGCATTTCTGCAATAGGTAATCCGGTGAAGTTTTAACTAATTTTAAATAATCTTAGAAGGTGTTGTTTGTTGCCGTTTCTTTTTAAGACAACTTTGTTTACTATGATACTCAGTAACCACTCATGCTAACTAATTTCTTGAAGGATATCCTCACTGACCCGTGCTATCCTGGAATGGCAATTATGGAAACAAGAGCCTGAGACAGGATATGAGGCTTGGGCCAACAAACCTCTTTGTATGCAGACAAGAACCCAGCCTAGATGTCTGCAGTTTGCTTTTGAGGTATGAGATAAATTCCACCATCTCACTACATTTCCAACCCATGGCCCAGCCTGGCTCTGCCCTGTACCATCACAGGGGCATCTCTTGTCCTCTGAGAGGTCCAGCCAGGTGCATACCCATTACTCAGCAACAACCAAAACATCAGCCTGAAATTCCTCCTTACTCAGTGCGACTCAGGCAAGCCAAAAGGTTGGATGCCCACACAATAAATAATAAAACCATTGCCTCCTGGCTACACAACTGCTTTGGGTGTTTGTGGCAAAGCACTGGCAGTGGCAGGGGGCTGCAGGGTGGTCCCTGTGAGAAGAGGCCAGCCTGCTGGCTGTTCTTGGACTTCTTTTGTTTCCCCAGTATTTCAGAAGGGCTTACAGTACAAAATGCAAGCACTACAGCTGACAGCACAGCGAGGAGCAGCCCAGGGCTCCTAGATGCATTTTCACTTCTAAACACTTTACATGCACAACTTACTGCGCTATTCATCGCAGCCATCCCCTAAATTAACCTTGTGTTTGACTCATTTCTTAGCATAACAGATGCTTACAAATATGAATAGGCCATCACATCTATGATTTTACATGACATCTCAGTTCAACCTCTCTCATTTCTCCAAATGCACCTGCATTGCATTAAGGAGGTTCCATCATGCAACTCACAGAGCATTCAGAAGCACTCAATTCATGACAGACAACAGCATGGGGCTCCTCACCTCCTGTCGGCAGTAATGCACTCAGAGTTTAATGCTGTCTCTTAGCGCACAAGGACAAAATTCCATTTTCAAAAGAAAAGTGTCCTTTAAAGCTATCATCACAGGTGCCTTGGAAAATGGTGCTTTCCACAGCCAAATCATCCCCCCAGAGTCAGGAAGAAAACCGTACCCAGTGAAAACAAAGAAGCTGCAACAACCATTGAAAAGCCCCCTGCTGCCTTCTGCTTTGTAGTCTTAGATGAGCTGCTGGTGGGAAGCCAGGAATAAGGGGGCTGAATTGATCATGCATCAGATTGCATGGGGGCTTGTGTACAGGGATAGCCACTTCAGCTGTCACTTTGCACAGCAGAGCATGAGAAATCTGATCATTGCTATGTTACCCTTTCGTTTCATTCCTCCTGCTCATTTATTGTTGCAGTTTTAACCTGCTCCTACACTGGAAAAAGCAGGAACTTTTGCAATAGAAATAACGTTGTATTTGGTAGAATTCTTTTTACCCATCTCACCTCCTGCAAGATCTTAGATGGCATAATACACATTTTCCCTTGCATCACAATGGGAATGAAACAAAGGTGAGCTACATGGGGGTAGATGCTAGGAAAGAATGTTGGGGTGGGCTAGGGAAGCATGAGGGGGCTGTGAAAAATAACAATATCACACAGGAAACAATACAAAATCCTATTCATTTTAAGGAGAATAAAAAGGTGTACCTACAACCATTTTTCTTGTGTGATCTCTACATCATTACAAAGCTCAACTTGGAAAATAACCCGGAGCTCAGGGAACCGAACCTGGAGTGCTCACTGTGAAAAATGAAGGCAATGAGAGTCCTCAGAAACACTGAGCTCACCTCAGCTGCTCTTTGATGTTTCAGCAAGTCTAGTCTTCAACTGCGCAACAAGAACTCTGATTAGCATCAGATCCAAGTGCCACGTGCATCATTTTATTATTAAGGCGTTAATAGAAAAGTTTCCTGTATGTAGCAACTTCTTCTGCTGTGTATTCTGATGATCTGGACTAATAGACACTAAGGGAGCTAAAAGTCATACCAGGGAATTTTATAGAGAATATGTTACAACATTCAATGTGACTCTCCTGACACCTGTGTTCTAGCTCAATGCATATAATGCAGCATACAGCATAGAACACCACATTACAAGATCATTTGGGTTGTAAAGGCAAGCACTTGAAGCCTAAAACAATTCCTGATTAAGACTGTAATCTTTATTCAGCCCCCTTATGTGTTTGTTCTGTGAGACAGTCTGTAATTAATGATCACGTATTATATATTCACGAGACCTCTGCTTCATTCAGAAAGTATGCCCAGGCAGCATGCACTAAGGAAGCAGAGCTTCAAGCACTTGTTCTCCTTGATGCTCAGTGGGAGGCAGAATTACTTTAATTCCTTATGATAAACCTGATTTCTGAAGATGAAATTATTTTCTCACAGGTTTTCTGTAGTTCTCTGTTATTGTATACAGATCTGTGATAAGTATATTTATTTTCAGTAATGGCTTTCTGAAACAAAAGGCACATAAATCTTCCATTTACATGGCTCAGTGTATTCCCTAATTTTGGATCTTATTGTTCAGATCACATACGTTACACACAGCATCTGCAATTCAAAACTTGTGTTTCTGTTGACTTCATTTGCTGTCACGAGTGCTCCGTATTTCTCCAAGTAGAATACTTGTATTGTCTTAATATTTAATGCTTGCATTGAACATAATCGTCTTTGATAAGAAGAGAGGGAATGGCCTCAAGTTCTACCAGGGGAGGTTCAGGTTGGATATTAAGAAAACCTCCCAAAGTGTGGTTAGGCAGTGGCACAGGCTGCCCAGGGAAGTGGTGGAGTCACCATCCCTGGAGGTGTTCAAGAACCATATAGATATGGCACTGAGGGATATAGGTTAGTGGACACAGCAGTGATGGGCTGCCAGTTGAATGAGTTCATCTTAGAGGTCTTTTCCAACCTTAACGATTCTGTGAAGCACACTGCTGCTGGTTAGACCCAGAAATCTGGTGTTTCTGGTGTAAGCAAAATCTCACAGGACCTCTGAGAGGGAGAGGAGGATGTCAGAACCCGTGCCTCCAGGACAGCGCTCCAGCTCCCCAAACGCTCAGCTACCATCTGTCGTCTGAGCACAAACCACCCTCAGAGATAACTCAGGTAGGAGTGCTGCCCTCTCCTGTTCATTAAACTGCGCATCATGAGCAGATCGGGGCCAGCCTGTGCCCCGAGTAAGTCAGAGGTATTACAGAAAAGTAGTGTTGAACCCTATCACCAGAAACATGCATCTTAAAACATGCACTTTGCTGGCACTTCTTGGTCTTCATGTATAATTTCCCTCAGTCTCGCTCTCAGGAATAGCTGGTTGCTTAGTACCTCTATCAAAGCTGGAAATACCGTCAGGCTGGCTGGGATTAGCAGTGTTAACATTTGTACAGGGGCACAGATACACCTGCCCACAGACGCTGCTGAAACACAGAATGCACCTTTGATGAGACAGCTGTAAACACTTGCAGAAAGGGAATAATCAGTCTGTACAGCATGAGCTTACATATTCAAAGAACTGCACGGATCTCTAACCTTGTGCACACAGAGCAGGGTCAAACTGCAGAGGTGACAATTCTTTGATTCCTCTGATAACCCACTGCTTATTGTGATACATGTATGGGGTACATACACTGATGAAGATAACTTCCCCTAAATTTTGATTTATCACCATAGAAAGAGACCTTTATCCAAATACAAGAGAAATTGGACATTCCTACCACTGGAGATGGGATGTACGGCCAGTGTAAGTATCCTGGACTTTCTGTACAGGGCTTCCAGCCCAATGGCAATCGGAGCATCCCCCCCTGTCCCCATCAAGCTTTTGACAGATCCACCTGCAGGTGGCACTCGGCATTCCGGAGACAGTCCCTAGCTCAGCAGCAGCCTGCTTTAGGCTCTCCCTTACACTGACATATTCAGACTTCTCAGGGTATCAGCGTGCCACAATGCACTGCATACTATGACACAATTTCCAGTTCAGGCACTCGGGGACCTGCAGAGAGGCTGTCACAGCTGCTACACTGAGCAAATGTATCGGCAAAAGGCAG
>PPHD01024042.1:0-12261 GCA_002909625.1 Bambusicola thoracicus
TTAGTAACATTGCCATTGGTTTAGATATTTTGTGTTTTTGTGTTTGTACAAGCTTGGTGCTTTGTGTATTTTAATGCCTTCTGGTGCACATTTCAGTAGACAATATGAAAAGCGTTGTGGACAGAACATTAGCTGTACTGTAGCTGCCTCATCCTGTTGATCTTGTTGAAGATAGTTCTCCTTTCCTCAGGGAACTGTAGGCCATTGTGACAAGAGCTTCTACTTGTTTCTCCCTCACGAGTAATGGTTAACAGGCAGAGGCAAAAAGGAACTACCAGAGGTGTTTTTTCCCCTGTGCAATTACTCAGAATGATGTAGCTGTTGGTAATCTGTAAGCAGGATGTTCTTGAGGTACTTTTGGGAACAAAAGTGGTACTCACAAAGCCTCACAACTGGGTGCACTTCGTTGACTGTTTGAAGTTACAACTGTGTTATCCTCTGGAGATTCAGTCAAGCTTTGTTATGGCCATTCAGTACCTAATATCTACTGAATGGGTCTTCTTCCACATTCTTCACACAAGATAACATTGCTCTTCAACAGAAGTTTGTTAATTAGTGCTTTTTAATAATCATGATTGAAATTTTTATATCATTCAGCCACAGCCTACCATCTTAGCCCCATATGACATGGAACTGGGAGTTCGTCCTGTACTTATTTTTCAGAGAGTTCATAAAAGTTGCTGATTTTACTCAAGAAGTAAAGTGGGAAGCATTGTTGCTAATAACAGCAGTCCATACATTCTTGTATTAATTAATGGAGTACTTAAGTTAATCGATATTTGAGCTTTTGCATTGTCAAGAATATAAGTTCTGTTAAAGAAATCTGGTTTGTTTTTTTTTTTTTAAGAGCATTGCAGTATTGTTCTCTGAAGTAAAATACATTCAGATATTTTACTTTTTACAACTTTTAAACCTGATGCTATTTCTCCATGTTCATGTTTAGTTTCGTATTGTGATTTTCAGGCAATATTTGACTGGGTAGACATTGCTGGCATCAAGCTAGCATCTATGTCCCCGGTTGGAACGGATCTGGAGACAGTGAAGCAGCAAACTGAGGAACTTAAGGTATGAAATAGCCACTTATTTCATTTATATTTTCATCTGTCTATTTTGTTTTTTTTGCATCATTTGTCGTATTCTGAATTTTTCATGACTCTAAGCAATTTTCATTTTTAGTTTTAAAGAAAGGATCTATATGAAAATTTGAAATAACATTTCATTGTATAGTTTACATTATAAAATATGTGATGGATGGCTTTGGAATACATTTTGGTGGGATTACATTACTAGTGGTAGCGTTCCTTTTCTTTCAAAAGATGTAAGGTTATAAAGAGGGTTCTTCTGCTATGATTAAATTTTCTGTCTTCCACAATAAACAGTTTTTTTAATGCTCTGAGAAAATGCTTTCAGAACTTCACTTCCACCATTATCAGCTTTCTCTAAGTGTTCAAACATATTACTGCATCATTCCCAATACATCCAATAAACTGTAAGTCAAAGTTTCACACTTAGAAACCGGCCTGTATGATTATTTGACTAAGTATCCTGACTCTGATAGATGGCTCTACATATTTTAAATAAAAAGTGGGGATGTGTAGTAATTGAGGAATATCCCTGGTTTTATTCCTGAGGTGTAAAATGTTTTGACTGTGGACAGGTTGTTTTCTTCATCCATAATCTTATGATCTAACTTCAAATGAACTGTATCTATCTATCATCTGCAGTTCAGAAGAGCATACATCTGCAGACTGTATTCAGACTGTGCCTTAGTTGTCTGTACAAGAGGATGTTGTACTAAAGAAAGGTTGCCTTCAGGTCTTTTGAAGAATAATGCTATTTAAAGTCTTATGTTGCTGCAACCACAAGAGCTAGAAATTACTCAAGTTCTGTCTTGTTTACAAGCCAGCAAGATCATAAGAGAGTACTTTTCTATTGGGTATCGTTATCCTCCTCTGTTTACTGTTAGCAGTATCTGGAATTTTGAATTAACTGGAACCATCTGAATTGTATTTTATGTGCATTTTGACCCATGAAAACTAACCCCCAAATTTGTGAAAGTTGACCGTGATGTATTAGTATTGTAAGTATTGCTGTAATGTGCAAGAAAGTCATTATGATATGTGTTTATTTTTATTCTTTTTCTATTTACCATAGCAATTTAAAACAGAAGCTTATCAGCAGCAGATAGAAATGGAAAGACTGAACCATCAAGCAGAACTATTGCTGAAGAAGGTAACACAGGAAAGTGACAAGCACACTGTTCAAGACCCTCTCTCAGAGCTCAGAATAATGTGGGACAGCCTAGAAGAAAAAATTATAAATAGACAGGTAAATAAATCTGAAGGTGGGGGCTTCATTCATGAATTAGTTTTTATGAGAAATTACACATAATATTTGTAACAATTTACATATTTAGTCTTTTTTGTTTGGAAATTATAGAACTATATTTAATGGAATTTTAATTTCAGTAATTTACTGAGTTGCTTTTATGGTGTTTTTTAAAAACCCTTGGCAGTATTCCATCACTTCGTCAGCAGTGTAGTGTCAAATCATTATTATTTTATTTTGATTATTTGGTGACATTTAAAGTAGCAGTTGAAAGCACGTTTATATTTGCAAAATCATTATTAGCTTCTGAATGGAGCACTTTTTCTTAAAACCTTAATCCGAATATTAAAATGTTTCACTATTCTTTACAAAATATTAAATTATCAAAGAGAGAAAGTTGCAGTGCTTTGAAGAGGTGTGGTTTTTTTTTTTTTTATAAATTGAATCATTTTACTGCAAAGAGCCATTTTAAGAAGATGAAGCATCAAGATGCATTTATATTGAAATTATATTTTAAAATATGAAAACTACTGCCACATCTCTGATGAGAGGGCTTTCAATCTTAGCTCTGCTCTGGTTACATGGGATCTTTGGAGATCAGGAGTTTAAGCCTGGAACGTAAGGCTTTACAATGGATTTGCTAACTCAGCTCTGACTATAAAGCAGTTGCTGTGTTGAATAGCTGTTTGTCTCTCTTTTTTATGCTATCATAAGTATGGACTCCGCTCTGGATTATGGTGACTAATGGTAATTTAAGCCAATTCAATAGCATCGTGAAACCGTTTTATTGTTAATTTATTTTATTTTTACTATAGCACAAGCTGGAAGGTGCCTTATTAGCCTTGGGGCAGTTCCAGCATGCCCTGGATGAGTTACTTACGTGGCTGACGCATACAGAAGACTTGCTGAATGAACAGAAACCCGTGGGTGGAGACCCCAAGGCTATTGAAATTGAACTTGCCAAACATCATGTATGTAATTACAACAAATATTAAATGAAATGTTTTTTGATGTTTATCTTAGTGATGAGTCCTGTAGTAAAACTTTGCACTTGATAAATAGTTCTTTATAGAAATTTTCAAGATGCAGATTGTGGCTGAAATGCAGGAGTGGAAAATCTAATATCTTTTCTCTTACTCTTCCATATTTTTTTATTCCTTGCATATGCTATGCAAATAACGTAGCCAAAAAAGAACAGCTGACCCTAGTCTCCACCTTTTTTCACCTTCATGTGATCCAGGGAACTGAAAAGTCATCGAGCATATTAAATCTCCTTGAAGCAATAAACTCCTTGACTAATTCTATTTAGGCCAGGTCTTAGAAAACACACCTGACCTTTACACATCTTTGTTCTTTCTTGTCAGAAATAAAGTGAGTTGCAGTTCTGAATTCTGCAAAATTGTGTCTTGGTTGGGTCCTGCCAACAAAGAGAGTGCTTCTCTGAAACTCGTAGCAAATTTCAGGGGGTATCCATGTCTCCATTTGTCTATCTTTGCTACATACAGTGTAGGGTTTTGTTGGTGATGGTGGTGGTTTGTGGGGTTTTTTTTAATAGCATTTTTTCTGGCTAATGTGGCTTTGGAGCTGGTGTAAGAATGCTTTCGTTGTTTATTTAGAAAAGCATCTCTAAAGAGCAAAAGAACTTCTCTATCTCTTTAGATTTCATAGTAACCTCACAAATCCTATCCTTCAGGTCCCTCCCTGTATTTTTGGCCTGATGTGAATATTATTCAGAGTTCCTTTTGGATTTAGAGAGAACAGACTGAAATAGACAATACACAGATAATTAAGGCTTTTTCATTGTCTGTATCAGTGCAGCTATGTAGCTTCTGAATCTTTTTGGGTAATCGGTGGGAACCAGTGCAGAGTAAAATATGTGTGTGCTCTATACGACCACTGTTAAAAACAGATCCTTAAAAAAAACCAAAAACGTGTTTATAAGTCCACCTTCCACTCAGTGGAAACTTTTATATTCTTACTGAGTCAAAGTGTTTTACTGCTGAAGAGGCATCCAGATATCATATACGACTTCATCTGCCTTCAGTACTGAAGGAGTTCAGCAAACTCATCAACCAATCTACTTACGTTTTGTAAAATAGTATTTATAGGTTAGAAAGTTCACACAGTAGTGCATCCTGTGGTAGCCTGGAAAAACATCCATCTCTTGAATAACTTTGGAAAGAATAGACCTTGTTCCGAGTGAGCCTCAGCAGGAAGGAAGGATTAAGATGCATCTGCTTGTGTGAACATCCCTTTATTTATATATTTATTTATTGAGCTTGGCTTAGAAGAATTAAAGCAAAATTGTGCATATTCTGTATACAAAGACTGCTTGTGCCTTGTTTTTTCATTGTGACTTGGTCTGTGTATTTTATTCAAAAGTTAAAATCATAGAATCACCAAGGTCGAAAAAGACCCTCAAGATCATCTAGTCCAATTGTTGACCTACCACCAATATTTCCCCACTAAACCATGTCCCTCAGTACCATATCTAAACATTTTTTGAGCACCTCTAGGGATGGTGATTCAGCTGCCTCCCTGGGCAGCCTGTTTCAGTGCCTGATCACTCTTTTGGTGAAGGAAGTTCCTTTGTGATTAGTTTTTTCTTTTCTTTTTATCTCCTTATGCTAGCATTTTGGTGGACATAAGTTTGAACCACATCTCCTGGGAGAGAGTAGTCAAAAAGTTGAATTTTGTAGGTGTGGTTTGTAATTTCCTTCCTAACCATTTTGCACACCATCTTTTTCTGTTCTTTATTCCTGTTACTTTAAAGCTTTCTCTTTATTATTATTATTATTTTTTAATCTTTCTGAAAACAGCTTATTTTTTCCCAAACATACTTTTTGTCCTTTATGGTTCTACTGTGGTTGATGGCAACAGATTTTAAACGAGGTTTTAATAGTAGGGGTCTTAATAGTGTTAGGCATTATAAATATTCCTAGGACAGTTGAAGTTTCCTGCTAGCCTGACATACGTGAGACAGGTTGTAGACCTGAAATGTGTAAAAAGACATAGTGGCAGTCAGAATGTTGTCTTCTTGTTCCTTTCTCTCCTTAGCCTACTGCTCCAGGAGAAGTCAGCAATACTATTTATAGTACTGTTTTCACACCTTGCTCTCAAAATCAAAAAAAAGTGCTGTTAAAGAAAGTATGTAGTAAATGAAGGAAAGTGAAGTGATGCTGGATGTCTCAGATGTGCATCCTCACTAGCAGTGCCAGAAAGCTTAATTTCGAAAAGATGTATATTCAGAAAGAATATATCTTTTTTTCCACATTATAAAAATAAAACACAACATTCTGGCAGAGTGGTCTGTTATTGCTTTTGATTGAAGTTAGACTAGTTATTAGCTTTTGTAGCTAATACCTGTGCTAATTGTTAACTACTGTCTTGTCACTGGGTTAGAACTAGCTTGGTTACTGTGTTTGCCTTTATTTAATAACTTATCAACATAGCCAGTTATACGTGCTGTGTTATAATTGTAGGTGCTACAGAACGATGTTTTAGCTCATCAGTCTACAGTAGAAGCAGTTAAGAAAGCAGGAAGTGACCTGATTGAATCAAGTGCTGTTGAAGAAGCAAGTAATTTACGGAGCAAGTTGGAACTTCTGAATCAGCGTTGGCAAAATGTGTTGGAAAAAACAGAACAAAGAAAACAGCAGCTGGACAGTGCCTTGATCCAGGTGAGCAGGAAATGATGAAATAAAGAGATAACTCAGAAAAAGTCTTTTTACATCAAATACTAGAAATGTGCTGGAAATTAACCTAACTAGAAGCCATAATGCAGCCACTCCTAAATTTGGCTAAAATTTAGATCCAGCTGAACTTTCCACAGCTGTCCTTTGTCTTCTACAAAGCTGAATCAAGACCTCAGCTTTTGGCCTATTTATTTTTAAAGTCTGAAGATTCTATATAGGTATATTGCTCAGGGAAAACATTGACCTAACAGTGGCTCATTTAGCCTTCTTTCAGGATTTCCATGGTTTTTGTACTTTTCCATTATGATAAATGGGGGTAGTTTAAATGTTGTTTTGTTGTGTTTTTCCTTTGCTGTTTTTCTTTCTTTCATTTCCTCTGATTACTGAAAATACCTGATTGAATCTGTTGCCAATATACTTCTGCATCTGAACTAGAATTTGGAGTGGAAAACATTTAAGTAAGCTCTAAAATGCTGTGGTATAATTTAGGCCCAAGGTTTCCATGGTGAAGTTGAAGATATGCAGCAATGGCTGACAGACACTGAACGTCAACTGTTGGCATCAAAACCTGTTGGAGGCTTACCAGAAACAGCAAGAGAACAGCTTAATACCCATATGGTAAGTATCAGTATTAGAATGCTTTGCAAATTGCATTTCAGGACTAACTATCTTTCATGAGTATTTATGCTAAATACAATGCGTGGTCTATATTTCACAATGTCTGTACTGTATCTTAAAAAATTTAATAGCCTTCAAAACAGCACTGTTATTTTCAGTGGAGCGAAAGTAGTAATTTGGGAGGTGCCCAAAGCTTAGCCATTAGTAGTACTGAGAGAGAAATACAAGTTTTTCGTCCTTGTTTTCAGAAAGAAAACAGAAAGCGTTTACAGATTTATCAGTGATTCATATGCTCCTTCCTTCTTCTGTCCCCATAACTACAATTTATGCTCTTTCGCAGATATGAATACGAATCTAAAAGGGATCCACATTCATTTGGACCTTGAATCAAGGGACTTGATCTTTTATTCTTTATTTAACCAAAGCTGACATTGAAATCATCATTAGCACAGATGTAATTAGGACTAATGGATCATAAAAACTCTGCTTTAATTAGAAATGGAAATCTGATTAGGATGTCTGAATTATTCCCTTCCTTCCCTTCCTTCCTTTATAAGAGAAAACTATGGATTTTTTCCCCTGTAGGGCCACAAAGCTTGATAAAGGACACTTTAACTGTTGAAGCCTTACCTCAGAGGAAGGTGGTCCATAGTGCTCCACTTATATAAAACCATGCTGTGCTGTTAGGCCTGGATATAAGCCCAAACCCAGTGACATGAACTTTTTACTGCTTTGCTCAGATGTGAGAGTGGTATTTACTGGACTAACCTTGAGCTCTAAGATGCCTGGCACAGTTTCCACTAAAGCACTGTATTGTCGCAACTTAATAAATCACATTTTACTTTGGAATGATGCAAAAGGTTTTGCCCACAGATGTGGGGCCTTTTTTTCAATATTTACCAGTAACTGTTATTCAGAAGGAATAGTATTTACAGTTTCAGAATCAGTTATGGCAGGAAACAAGTATAAAACATAGGAAGGATGTTAACTCTTTGACACCCCCTTCCTCTGAAATCTGTCTCATTTTGTGTTTAAAAAAAAAAAAAAAAAAAAAAGAGCACAACAAACAAAACAACAACAAAAACCTCAAACATAAACAAAAAACATTGTTCCTGCAAGGGTGGGGGCTGTGTAATCAAGAGCCTGGTGGAACCTGTGGTGTTCTTTCCATTTTTCATCCTGGACTTAGAATCAGATTAAGACCAAAAAATTTCCCCTGGAAAATATCAGAATTTTCTTTGGTATGTTCTATGCAAATCAGCAAGTCAGTTTTTATATGTATTGCCTTTATAGATTAGAGGAATCTTAAATCTGAATTGTTGGAACAGGTATGAATGTGTCCCCAGTAGTATGTAGACATGTACAATCATTTCCTATCTAAGCATTTTAAAAGCCAATGCTACGCTGTGGATTGTCATACAACTGCAGACATTGTCTTGCTATTATCCTTGAAGGGTGTATAAACTTTAAAAAAAAATGATTTGATTTCAGTTTAGTTAACCTCAGTGCATCTATGCAACTCTGTTTAAATTCTCTGTTTTTTTGGCAACGGAAATGCTGAGATGGGTTGTCAGGTTGAGAACAATTTATTGCAAGTTCCAAATTTCAACTTGCTCTTAAGGGATACAAACTATATTAATTTGTGACCTGAAACTGAAATAGAAAATTTTGCTCTATATTTTATTGTGTTTTCTCACTGGAAATAACATTATGAATCATCATCTTGAGTATAAGGTCTGTTTCTATGTTCATGAATAAAAGATCCCTGAACTGTAATCAGTTCATAAATGGAGTTGTGATTGGGTAGCATTTCCAGCTAAGGCAGCTCTGGGAATAAAACAGATATGAAGAGGTGTTACTGGACACCAGCAGGAAAGAGGCTTACAGAAAGGCCTCCTTGTCTTTCCCTGAGCAGTCCCAGTGTTTCAGGCCATACTTACCATGCTGTGTCTCACTTGTGTTGTGCTCCCTACATTTACTTCTGAGGGGTTTTTGCACTGCAGTAGAAAAAGGCGCTCTGGAAAGTTAAGGAAACTAGAAATATTTTGAGGAGTTTGGGAACATAAGAGTAAAGCAGATGAGGTAAGAGCAGTGTTCGTGGTCCTCAGGAACAAGGAGCAAAGCCTTCTGGAGTCTTAGCTCATGGTTGAACCTACTTCCTGCTCTGCCCTCCTCTTTAATCAGATACAACCCTGTGACCAGTACCTCCTACCCCACAGAAAATACTGAGTTTATATTCTTTCCTTTGGAATCAGAGGAAAAAGTTTTTTTCCTCCCATTTACAAGGCACTTACTGTTTATCTGGAAGAAGATCCTCATCTGGGAGTGCACCAACCTCATTTGTGCATTTTCAAGGGTCTTTTGCAAATTTTGGAAATGCCCTTTTGAATGAGAGGAATGTATGTGACTTCCAATTCTCTTGCCACCTCACCTTCAATATGGTTAAAAGAGAGTAGTGAATCAAATAGTTAGAAGGTAAAACAACAATTGCCTTTATTTTTTCAGCTTTCTGTATATGTGTAAAATATCTTGCTCTTGTCTAGCGAGTGGAGGAAAATACAGACAAAACGCAAGAGATGATGTACAATAAAACAGCCCTCCCATGTTGTCCCACCTACTTCTGAAGGTGTGTTGAATATATCTGGGCTTTCAGCGCACTGTATAATGATGACACTTTTTGTGTTGTAGCTGCACATGGACAGTAAACCAACAGAGTTGTAGGAAATCTTGTGCAATGAGATAAGTGCCTAATACTTTCTTTGCCAAGCTTTGCATCTCAGAAGGAACATCTGACAGACAATACAAGTTCTCATTTCCTGAAGAATTGGGTCCTTTCTTTGTTCATTTGGCTTTTTATGAATTACATATGTTTTTTTTATTAGTCTTAATCATACCCGCAAAATGTTGGGGGAGGAATAGATGCTATGCTAACATTCGTAAAGAGTATTGAATTTCTACCTGACTTACTTTCTATTGGTTTCTTTTTTAGGAACTTTGTGCTGCCTTTGAAGCCAAAGAAGAGACATATAAGTGTCTAATGCAGAAAGGCCAACAGATGCTTGCAAGATGCCCAGAGTCTGCTGAAACAAATGTTGAGCAGGACATAAATAACTTAAAAGAAAAGTGGGAATCTGTACAAATGAAGCTCGGTGAAAGAAAAGTATGTGTTTATACATAACAATAGAAGTGTAAATCATGTATTTAAGACTGCTAATGTCCTGTCCTTTTATACATGCGAACTTGCTTAGTCTTTTAGATTTAAAATCAACTGTAGAGATAGTTGTGCAGAATTCATTACTGTCCTTAAGCGAGTACTGGGGAAAAATGGGATTCAAGAAGTTGATTAACCATAACCAGGGCAGGATAGCTGAGAAGGGCATATTATTCTACAGTAATATCTTAGCTGATACTAATAATACTCACTTTATAGAGGGCTTTTCTGCTTTTCATTACAGTGATCACGGACATGAGAGAAAGAGTTAAATTATTTGATCGTTCAAGTTTATTTTCTTCTCAGTACAGAATTGCTGCATTAATTTTCCTAGATTTTATCAATTTTTTTCTTAAAATTCCCAAAGACTTGGCCTTCTGCCACTTACTTCAAATAACCACCTTCTGCTCTGATGTAGATCAATAGCATGATTTCACTGATGTGCAACTTTTTTTTTTTTAATTAATAATTTCATTTTGCTTTCACCCCTTCATGAAATATAGTACATTTCCTCTACCTCAGTTAAGCAGTGAAGAAAGTCAACAATTACACAGGAATTCTCTGCTCAGCCCTAATGTGTATAAGGCAGAAATATTTAACTCATGAATTAGTTATATTTTAAACTAAGAATGGTGGTGTCTCTTAAGATAACTTTATAATGGAAGAATGTCAGGTGAATTAATACACAATTTGAGCATTTCTTATAGGAAGATGTAAGACTGGACTGCTTGGCTAGGCCAACAATATTGATGGCTTGAAAAAACTCTGTGTCCAAATATAGTCTCAGTTCAGGTGACAAAAATGACAACGGTGCAATATTAGAGAGAAGTGATCTAGGCCAACCTGTTACTTCTTTAGCACAAAAGAATAAATTAGATGAGTACTTTGAGGCTCTTCTAAGTGTAATACCATTGTAGATTTCTGATATTCTACTGGTTTTGTATAAAAATAAAATCAAATAAATCCATATCTCCCATTACAATTAACTACCAGAAAATGTTCTAAAGTATTAAATTTATCCTAGTACTAGATGCTATATTTATACCCATCTGTAATAAATAGTTTTACTGTTAAGTTTCTATCCATCCCCTTTAATAATCTCAGACACGGGCTATTATTTTAAAATAAACTCAGAAATTTTGAGTTGAAAGAATGTTCAAAAATGTTAAACTAAATGTTAAATTAAAATGACTTACTCCAAAATGCTAAATTAAGATAGTTTACTCAGCTGAATACCCTGCACAATATCAGATGCTATTAAGATATGACCTTTCTTTACAGACCAAACTGGAAGAAGCCCTCAATTTAGCAATGGAGTTCCACAACTCACTTCAAGATTTCATCAATTGGCTCACACAGGCGGAGCAAACTCTAACTGCAGCTTCTCGGCCAAGTCTTATCTTGGACACTGTCTTGTTTCAAATTGATGAACATAAGGTATGTACAGATGTGTAATGTTTTTCTCCCGCTCTGTTGAGATACTTCAACAGTGTTCAAATCAACCCTGTAACACTGGCACTCAGAAATATTTGCATTGTTTTAAATTGCATTTTATGGTCTTGCTATATCATTCTTTATCACACTGCTTTTTCAGTGTTTACTCAGTGCATAAGTAACATATTATTTACAAAAAATTTCTCTCTCTTTTTTTTTTTTTATTTGGAAGGTTTTTGCCACAGAAGTGAATTCTCATCGAGATCAGATCATAGAGCTGGACAAAACTGGTACCCATTTGAAATACTTCAGCCAGAAACAAGATGTAGTCCTTATTAAGAATCTGCTGATTAGTGTACAAAGTAGATGGGAAAAAGTAGTTCAGCGCTTAGTCGAAAGGGGAAGAGCTTTGGATGATGCAAGGAAACGAGCCAAACAGGTAATTGGACAACAGCTGTTGTACAACTCTTTGAACTGAGCTGAAATTATATCCAGACTCCTGAAGTATATGGTGCTTTAAAGCACTTTCAGCTATGTCTGGGTTGGTGTAACAGACTCTGTTAAGTTAGTGGAGCAATTTCTGTGATGCAGTCATAGAGCACTTCATTTGGAAGGTGAAGTCTTCATTTTCAACCCAAGCAATAACTTGGGTCTGCAGTACAGGATGGTCTGAAAGAAGAAGGTTGCAGTGTGGGTTCCAGATGTGTATTAGTGCCATCTGTCCACAAAAAGAAGTTTCACAATCAACCCCTTATATTTTAAAAATGTGATGAATACCTTTTGCTAGTCTGTAAGAGTATTGCTTAAAATTGCTTAGTATTTTCTTCCTTTATTTACTTTGTCTTTTTGTTAATAATCATCACTTCCTCAAGTTATTATGGTAGTTAACACACCATCATCTTCTAGGATCTCTCAATTTATTTCCGGAAAAACCTGGAGAGTTTTTTTACAGACTTTTCCTTACCAGGGAGCATT
>PPHD01024043.1:0-12260 GCA_002909625.1 Bambusicola thoracicus
ACTCCATTTCCCGTCTATAACCCCAAATATGGACCCTTCCTCCATTCCTTTTCAGCTCTTCTGAGCACGTATGCTGAGCCAGGAGGGCTCCAGCCCCTCACACACACAGGCTGCTGCTCGTGGATGCTGCTCAGGCACAGGAGGAAAGAAAAAGGCAGCCAAAAGCCGAAGCAGGCTCGAGCAATCTCTTTTTGACATGATGAGTTTGCCCAGAGACAAAACACTGCCGTAGAGCTAAAATAAAACAGAATGAAATTAAAGCAGGGGCATTTGTACAGCATATCATGTCCTGACAAACTGCTGGATGAGTGGCAAAGGCAAACAACCAGGGCTGGCCAGGAAGGGCATCTTCCTGCAGTTGCTGCAGTTTTTAATTTCCAGCACATGGTTTTTCCGGCTCTCGGCAGCAGAACAGCTGATGCACACATCTGCTGGCAGCAGGAGTGCTGGAGAACAGGGACCTCTTACAGCAATTACTTTCCAAAGGCCTGACCCTGCAAACATGGCCCAAGAGACCAGGACCTCCATGCAGGAGGGAGGGCTCGCAAGGACGAGAAACAAAGCTGAAATGCAGCCCAAAAGCAAGGCTTCCTATTGCGCCCTGCCCTGTCCCCCCAGCATTGTGCTCCCCACCCCATTACCAGGCACAGAGAGCTTTTGCAAAATGAGATGAGAAGAACCAAATCCGTGCTGGAAGGTGGGTTTTGATCTCTGCTGCCGTGCAGCACCGTGCCGAGATGCTGGCACTAATTCACCGGGGTTTGTTTCCCTGATTCTGTCCGAGAGCCACTTCAGCTCTGACAGCATTTCCACACCAAAACCACCCAGCTCACAATCAAAAGCAACACACTGAAGCTTCAAGGTTAAGATTTCCCGGCTGCCTTCCTCGCTGTTGGTGAAGCGCTGAGGACAAAATCGCTCTCGAATTCAAAAAAGAAAAGAGATAAAAGAAGGAAAATAAAATGAAAATCCTGGCACAAAACCTTCCAGGCGCAATCAGATTGTGTCTGTGCATGAGGAGGATGGCACGCAAGCTGGGGGCTGCAGACCATGCAATACATGCAAACATGGGCATTTGGTCCCTCACTGGCTCCCAGTGATGCAATTGCACATGGGAAAATCCAGCTCTCACCCCAAAACCGCCTCTTCTGTCCCTCACAGCATAAATTCTTCAATCTGAGTGCTTCTAGGGTGAGACCTTCCATCATGCTAACCGGGCTGGGGAATGGATGCGGTTAAGAAGGCAGCCAGCTGCATGGGATATCTGCATCCCATGTCCCTGAAAACGCTGTAGGGCTGCGTGCTATCCTGGAGCGAGCCCATGCTGGGCTCGATAAATATTCTGACAAACAGCCCACAGTGCTTTACCAGGGGAGGAGAATAAAACCTGTTTTGACCAATCTCCCTTTGCCACGACAGATCGCTGGGCACG
This sequence comes from Bambusicola thoracicus, assembly GCA_002909625.1. Taxonomy (NCBI): domain Eukaryota; kingdom Metazoa; phylum Chordata; class Aves; order Galliformes; family Phasianidae; genus Bambusicola; species Bambusicola thoracicus. The sequence goes on from PPHD01024043.1 coordinate 1,433, forward strand.
GCCATGTGTCACACTGGGACACTGATCCCAGCAGAGCACATCCCAGAGCTGGGGAGCAATGCTGGCTCTCACTCAGCCCTCAGCCTGGCAGGACAGATCCCGCACTCCTCCTTTTCCTCCCATGCACTCGTTAGCACATCACCGCTCCCTTCTCTTTAGACAATATTTATATTTCTCTTCTAATCTACTGGCGGTGATGGATGAGAAGGAGATTTCTCCCTACAAAACCATTTACAACAGGAAAAAGCCACGAGCACAATATGGAAGTCTTGAGTGTGCCGCTTTAGACAAATAAACATAGCTCCTTTTTATAAAACATCTAAACACCTTGTATAGGAAATATTAGATCTCAGTTGACTGGAAAATGAAACTAGTTTTCTACACTCTTCCAAAGCCTCTTGTGATATTACCAATATTTTTTTTCCCCTGTCGAGAATAATGGCTTTTCTACAGGCCAGCAGATAGGAAAGCGCTTACATATATTTCTAGATGCAAACACTTCCCTGAATTACCTTGTCTTAATGTACTTGGGAGTTTGGTGCAAGTTCCTTGATGACTCCGGCTAATAAGGTGGTGGAGAAAAGCCACGTTAAATAAATCAGTCACTTCTAAAGCAGCATAGGATGAGGATAAAGACGACCCACGGAGCCCATGCGGCTCATGGGAGGCAGCTGTCTTAAGGCTTGCACTGACCCTGCTCAGGGTGGCCACACCAGCACAAGTATGCCAGAATTTTGTTGTAAAATCACACTTGGATGAGAATCTGATTTTCAGCCACAAAAGGCTTTGGTGGAGACGGTGACCACATCCCACACAAAGGGTTATTTCAGCCCCTTTGGAATGGCGACCACAAAACAAAGGGCACGGAAAATCCTACGTTGTCACTCCTTATCATTCCTGGTTAACAATATAAGATATGTGATAGGAGCAAAACAATTTGGTGGCAGAACATCATAAATGAAGTCTGTTTTCCCTGGAAACTGCATAACCATTTGAATTAATTTAATTTGAAATATCAAATTAAATTAAACTGTAGAATAATCCCCAAGGGAAAGCATATTTCATTTGCAATGTCTTCTGATAGAGTATTCCCTGCCAAAAGTTTTGCTATGCATCTGGCTTTGGATCTAAATTTATTACATTAGCTCTGGGAAGACTTTTAATAGAAAGTGAGATTAAAAGGGAGAGAGAGAGAGAAAAAAAAGGAACTTCTGATGGGAAATGCAGACCCCCAAGCCTGATAAAGCCCCAAAGAAGCACTGAACATGGAGGAGCGCGGCTCCTTGTATCTCCCCCTGCTCCGCTGGCGTTGGTTTCAACCTCCAATCAAATGGGAAGGAGACGTGCCATTAAACAACCACAGTGCTGAAATTGGGTGTATTTCTATGCACAAATACATGTCTTCAACACTACCTGACAAGAGATGACATCTTAAACATGCCAGCCAGGAGAATGGCAACCAACGGGGGATAACATAAAGAAGGGTCAGAAGACGACGGATGGAGGAGGATGACGTGCTTTTAAATCAGCTTTGAAGGACAGAGAGGCGAAGGAAAGCACTTTCTTGGTCAGGTGGAGCCAGGCTGGGATTTCCATTTCCAAAGGAGTAAAGGGGAGGGAAAAAGAATTCAAAACCCAACAGGAGAACAGTGCCTTATTAGTAATAGCTACCTTGCTTTTTAAATAATCTCACAGACAAATACAATCTAGGACAGATCTCAAACACTCTTTGGTTCAACAGGTTGGGAGGAGGGAGGTGGTGACCCCATCAGTTTTCAAAATATAGGTCACACACAAAAGCAGCACTTACAAAATGAACGGTCTTGCTTTTCACGGCAAGAAATTGAAGAAAATTGCAGCCAGCAGCCGCCCGTAGGTTGATGCAGAGGGAATAATCTATTTCTTCCCTTCTTTTTCTTTTTTTTTTCTTAAGTTTCCCCTGCGAGCAAATACAGAACAGCAGATGCTGGCATGGAAGAAAGGATTTACTCTAAACAAACAACCCAGTCCCTCCAAGAAAAGCTTTCCTCCAAACCACAAACCCTACATCCCCATCCTCTCCCTTCTCCTGCCCCCCCCCCAAAACAAATACCTTCGCTCCGAGGTATCTTAATCAAATCAAAAAGCATTAGGACTTTAATCTCCAGCACTTTAGTAACCTCCCAGTTTGTTTTAAATCTTGATTGGAAGAATTATCCTGACAAGAAAATTAGCAGTAAGTCAATAAACCTGTAGCCTGGAGATAGAGCGGTGAGGAACCAGCGAGAGAATTCATTGGATCGCGCGCACAAACGCACGGAGACGATGGACTGACTTGGCTGGCAAAGTTCATTATGATTTTAACCATGAAACCATGAAGTGCAGGTAATCATATTTGAAGAGATAAGAGCCACACAACCAGCGCCGGCCTTCGCTGCGACACAGAAATTCTCATTTACAGCAGTCACGGGTGGAAAATCAATACCCACTTTTGGATGCAAAAGGAATGTCAGACTTGACAAAGCTCCTTTGGATGTTTCTTCCCCCTCTCCCCTCCGCCTTCTACTCCTTCAAAACCCAAAACCATGGTGAGATTTGCATGCTCGCTGCATCCAAGGCTCCCCCCAGCTTGGCTCACAACTCCTCGAGATTTTCTCTGGCAACAACCTCATTCCATCTATCCTTGTCACAGCGCATCTTCCTCCCCATTCCAAGCAAATTGTCTTCATGCCACTTACTCGCAATTCTCCTCTGCCTCCCCTCCCCGTGCACAGAACTGTATCGCGCTCCGTTGCCCAGGGGGGAGCTCAGATTTGCACTCGAATTGAGGAAGTCTGCTCCAAAAATACGTTTTGCGAAGAGGACAGATTATTCCCCGGCTTAATGCATTTAGAAGGTGATAAGGAGAAGATTTCTGTGTTGTTGATTTTTTTTTTTTTATTTGCCCTCAGTAAAACCCCACAATAGTGAATTATTTGCAGCAAATTGCTCAGCGGGCTCTGATGTTTATGAACTTTCCAAGCTCTGGCCCAGTTATTTATGAACTGATTCTTTATGTAGCAGTCTTTGAGAAACGGTTGATGCAAACATATTTCAGCCTTTGGGTGGCTCACCAATGATTCACTGTGATATTGCTGAGGGCTCATGCGTTCCCCCACCAAATGAGGCTGCCTTGGCTGCAGGGGCTCAGGGTGATTAAATACGAGTGGTTCATTAAGGGAAAGAGCTACAGCAGGAGACCTGGGTACCAGCTTACTAGCAAACACCCATGGCATCACACCATTCCCAATGCTGTGGATGATGCATGAGATGGAAAGGTGACATGGAACAATGTTTTTGCAGCTCCTGTCTCTACATGGGTGACCTCTACCTCCCCAAGGAGCCTTCTGCACGGGCTGTGCTGGCATGAACAGCAGAACCAGAGCATGTTGCAGGAGCAAATGAAACAATTGCAAATAACCCACAGTCAGCCCACGCTCCTCTTATTGCAGCCAGCATCTGCTTTTAAGAAGTTTCCTAACTTGAGCCCTATGAGGCTGTTGCTGTTGAGCTTCAAATAAAGCGGTCAATGACTCCGGCACAAGCAGAGAGATGATGGGTTGGTCCGCTCAGAAGTGGAAGCCAGACAGTGCAACAGCCCATCTGCACAGCACCCAGACCTGAACCAAGATGTCACCACTTGGCTCTTTGACCTCCCATCCTGCTGATGGGACACTGAGTCAGTGACAGCCCCATATGGGACCTTGGCTGGCAAAACCAAGCAGGATGGCAGAGCTGAAGATGCAAACTTCTGGATACTGATGTCAAATTACGAGCAAGCAAAGCAGGGCAATATATCTTTCCAGTAAGATTCTCATATTTTTGTATAGCACATTGACATGCTGCTTCTGACACTCCTGCATCCTCGTGCCTCTCTGAGCACCAGCAATCAAGCAGAAAGTTCTGGGGCAAGCTGTGAAATCTCTGAAATGAAAATCAATTCCACCTCCATTTCACAGGGACTAATGTGGCATTTACAACACAAACAATCACTTCGGTTGGGGAGGGAAATTAAAAGCTGCACTACATAAAAAGGAACAATGTTTAAAGTTCTGGTGGAAATGAGCAGTCGGACCGGAGATAATTACAAAAGGGTGCTGGGCACGTGAGAGCCCGAGGCACAGAGCAGGGCTGGGAGCTGGCTGCATCTACACAGCTGTAGGGATGGATATGGGCTGGAAACAGAGTCTGAGGGGTCACAGTGGTGAAACGGTGGAAGAGCATCTCGAGAGTACCACTGGGTGATGCTGGTGAAGATTTTAATTAGCTTCAGTGCAAACACTAGGAAGTAAGCAAACAGTGTGAGATGCACTGCCTGCAGGAGCAGAGTGCTGGGAGTGCCCCAGGAGCTATTTCCAGCCTCATGACCCCCTCCTGTATGCAGCGTTTTCCAATGCAAGCTGGAAAAGCATTCAGCGTATCTTTTTCCCCGTGAAGACTTTGCTCTTTCTTTGCATACAGTCAAGTAGGACCTGTGAGCGCCTCGAAGCAATCCTTGCACTCTGCGCAGCTCTGATAAAGCAGCAGCTCGGTTTGCAACGCCGCACATGAAAGGAGACGGGGATGAGTGGCCAGGTGACAGCAGTGACAATGCCCCGAGGAGGAGGAAACACCACCAGAGAGGGCTCAGTGAGCAAATGGGGGCTGTTTTGTCTGCAAAAGAGAGGCTGAGGGCAGCCACAGGAATAATCTTACAACATAAAACGGCACTGCTGGGAGGGAGGAGAGGCACTCTCCATGTCCACAGCAGACAGCATAAAGAATAATGAGCTGAAATCGCAGCAAGAAAAAGTTGGGAATACATGAGAAAAAACTTTCTAGGGAAAAGAACAGCTCTGCACAGCCTCCGTTTGCAGGTCCTCCATTCAGGTTCAGGTTGGATATGAGGAACAATCTCTTCTCCAAAGAGCTGCACTGCACAGCTGCCCAGGGAGGGGGGGGCACCAGAGCCATGGGGATGTGGCACTGAGGGAGGTGGGTTTGGACTCCCCCATTGGAAGAGGTTAGACCCTATTTTCTCTGCCTGAGGAGAACACGTTTTGCAGGAAAAATGCATTCTATAGCTGACAGAGAAAGAAAAACATCACCACCCAGCAAACAAAAAGCAGAAGGGCTCAATTTTCCCGTGAATGGGCAACAGCTTCGGGCGTGATTGGCTCACAGATGTCATCAGATCATTACATGGGTTGGCCTGATTTACCTTGATCAGAACAGCAATTTAGTCAACATTTCTTCCCAAAGAGCTCTAATCACTTTCTTCCCCGTTCATGTGCATAAAATAAGATTGAAACGCACTGTACAAATTGCTTGCCACAGCCCCCAAAATGCTAATGAGCTGCAAACATCTAAATCACGGCTTGAGACCTGGCCCGACAAGGTAAGAAAACAGTGCTGGCACATGCAGAACTACTATTTACTGGTGTCAGAAATAACTATTGCATCTACATAACTGAGAGCTGCACGACAGCTTCTTCCGGGAAACTGCTTCAGCTGCAGAAAAGCTGACTCGAATGAATGAGTTGGGTTTTCATACATGGTAAGGAAGCATGAACCGGGATGCAAGACCCTGCAAGGTCTCTGCTCAGTTATCAACCCATGGGAAAGAAGGAAGAAATGGCTCCTCTGGCAAACAAATGCATCTCCTGATGCCTCCTAGGCTGTGCTAATTGCTCCTTTATTATTAACAGCAAATAGAGATGGTGGCAGAGTGCACTGAGCTGTTATTAGGATTCAAGAGCTCCCTGCAAAGACCACCAATGGAAACCTTTGCATAGCAGTCCACTCTCCCTTTTGCTCCATACTGGACCCATGCTACCTAGCCAACACCAGCTCCTATCCTAAGGCACTCTGCTTTCCTCACCAGGCCCTCTAGCCAAGCTGGGTTGGCAAATTAATATCAATCCTATTGATGTAAAGCCACGGATCTGAGCACCAGAGAGAACTGAGGTCAGCAAGATGATGTGTGCCCATCATAGCTCATGCAAAACCCCAGCACAAGGGGAGTGCCATGTGCTCTGGGGCACAGGGCACTGCACTGCAGGGCAATGCTGGCACTGCCATCCTTACATCAGCATTTTCACCCAACCTCCCTCGCCTCTCCCCAGCACATCTCTTATCACCACGACTGGTTGTCATGCCTTCTTTCTAGCCCAGCATCCCCAGTCTTTTGGCTACCAAGGCATGCTGGGGCTGCTCTCTTGTCTTTTACAGCACCCTCTGGGCCACAGCTCCACTTAATGCTTAGATTTATATAGTCCAGTGACGGTTTTGTTGAGAGAGGGGAGGGGGGGAATGCCAGTTTGATTTGCATTACTATGGGGAAACAGCGGCCAAGTTCACGTATAGATTTACGAGGCTGGGAGTATATATTGACTCTGGCTCTCCAAGGGCTTGGGCGCAGGGATGGAGAGGACTCTTATCTTACTCACACTGTTACAAAGCATGGATTGACTGTGCTGAAGCTAAGCAAGGACTTACATCCCTACAACCAAGATCAAAATCGGGCCCTGACTCCTCTAAAATCACTGTAAGGATTAGGGTGCTGCTGATAACAGACTGCCCACTGCAGCAGCTGAGCAGAACTCACAGAATCATAAAGGTTGGAAAAAAACACAGCCATTAACCCACCCCACCACAACCCTCCAGTTAGCGAGCAATGGAAGCAGAGATGGTGGGGAAACGCTCACTGGATTGGGGCAAACCAGTGCAGCAAAAGGAATGGGCAAGCCACCAGCTCAGGCCATGGGAGCTCTTTCCTTTTAGGGAGGAGATTGAACAGGGCTTTGCAAGAGGGATGCAAAGGGAGGAACCAGGATGTTCCTTCCCTGCCAGGAGGCAACGCAAAAAAAGCATTAGGAGGGGAAACCCTTACATATAATAAAGGTATAATAGAAGGGTTTCTACCGAGGAAAGGGAAACGAGCCCCTTTGCTCTGCAGATAAGGTTTCTGGCAGTGGTTCCATGTAAGCCATGGCTTCAACTGCTGCCCACTGCACCGGGAGAAGGCAGTGAGGTTCCTGCTCACCCACCTCCAGGAACTGGTGACTTTTCCAAGGCAGCCCCAGCCTTGGAGCTCAGCCATGGAGCTGGAGAGATGCTGAAGGCATCACTGCCCATCACAGTGCCCACACCTCCCAAAATGGGCAGCGCATCCCTTGCTGCCTCCTGAGCCCACAGCCCCATGGCCCCACTCTTCCTGAGGGCAACACGAGGTACGGCTGTGTGGATGCTCACTGATATTTCAAATCCCCCGATTAACAGGAAGATAATTCGTGCGGTTAAGCATTAAAAAGGTACTTAAATTAGAATGAATTCCGCTTCGTTATTTCCCAAGATTCAGCTCCTGCTCCACAGCCCAAAAAAATGGAATGGGCAGATGCAGCCCATAACCCGCTCCTCGCTCTACCTCCCCTGGCCAGCAGCAGCCACCATCCCCCCATGTTTGCCCATTAATGAATTGCTTTGTAACACTGAACGGCATTATTCAGCTCCATGTATTCCAGCCTGATGCTGTGGCAAGAGGTTTTAAAGCTAATGATCATGGTTCGTCCATCCACAGATGAGCATCCCTTTCCCTCCACCCTAACCAGGGACAGTGCTGCAAGGAGAAGAGAAAAGGCACTGGGAAAGAAACACATCAGGCATCACTGTTGAAAAAATATTTCAAAAGTGAGCTGCGTTTAATATCCCTTACAGTAGGTTTCCATATTCCTACAGTTTAACAGGTTTGTGGCTTCTGCACTTAGTGCTGAAATAAACAATGCTCCAGTAATTGCCAGGTCACTGGTATTTACTTCTGCCTTCATAAAAACCATCCCATACAGCAGCCTTGAGCGGGCTATACTGTAATTTTCTTTACTGCCTCGCACTAATGGAGGCAGGAGGGACCTGAAGAGGACTAAAGAGGGCAGGAGGACCACGGCAGATGGTAGGGAAAGAAGCCCAACAGCTCAGCACACTTTCAACACAATATTAAAACTAACTCCCACCTTAATTCGCCCGGTCTTTGGCAGCCTGGTGGGGAATAAAGAGAAATGCTGGAAATCCAGTGCATCATTGTTTTTAATTACAGCTGTTATTCTCAGCTGGGCTGGAAGAGGGGATGGAAAGAGAGGGAATGGCCTCAAGGTATGCATGGGGAGGTTCAGGGTGAGTAGTAGGAATTATGTCCTCTCCAAAAGAGTGGTGCTGTACTGCACATCTGCACAGGGAGTGGAAGATCACCATCCCTTGGGATGCACCAGAGCTGTAGGGAAGTGGCATTGAGGGATGTGGGCAGTGGGCACAGTGGGCTGGGGTTGGACTGGGAGGTCTTTGCCAACCATGGCTGCATGGTTCTGCTCCATGAGCAGGTTGCACATCCCAGCTCAGCCTTCAGACCCCGCGGAGCACGTGCTCCATGCAGAGCAGCTGAGAGCACACAAGATTTCGCAGCTCTAAATTTAAGCTCTTTCCGCAGGTTGAGCTATTAATTACACTTCTGGAGTGCTTCATGACAGCGCCTATTCACTGACTGATCTTTGCCACGAGGCACTGGAATAGCACTGGATAATTCATGAACGGGGAAAAGAAGGAACATTTACAACTAGTTGGGAAATTCGCTTCTATGAGAAAGCTCAGCAAAAAGAAATGGAGGCGCTGAGGATTTCACCACTTCAACGTTTTTTTTTCTGCAAGTGCTTTGCTGAAAGCTGGTGGGTCTCAAGAGCAAAGGAGGCTCGGTTTAAACAGCAGCCATCACATTTTTGGCCAGAATTAGCAGTGTGTTCTCTCCCTGATATGCTCAAATGGCTGATAGGAAGGAAATATAAAGAAAAGGACAAAATCTGCTGTTGGGTTAATGGATATGGGGGAAAGGATCCTAATTCCATCTGCACAAGCACAGTCGACCATCTATGCTGCACATGCACTGAGACACAGGGCACTTACAGGAGAGAGATGTGAAAAGAGATCCGTGATCACAGTGTGCAAAGAGGGAGCCTTCCTGAAAAGGAGAAAAAAGCAGTGGGGAAAAGGGATGTGTTTAAATGCACACGCTTAAACCACACTTGTGTGTGTGTGCACACCACTCTGGTCCTGCATGAGATATCAGCTCTGAGTGCCGCGCCGGATGAATTAATGCTTCATTAAGGGCCGTAACCGACTGTGGCGTGCCGGCACCGCTGAGCTCTACTCCTGATGAGCAGTTGGGTTATTAGAGTCAGGAGAGCAACTGGGAGGTTATTGCCTCGCTCCAGCCCAGCTCTGCATGCTTTGCAAGGACTTGCTGCTTGCTGCCTCCCTTCCTTCACAGCCCATCGGCCCCGAAGTGGCTGCGTTTGGTTATGACAAAAAGCTTGCGTTTTAGCGCCGGTTTGTTCCATCATGTCGTAAAGTTTACAGCCTGCTGGAGGGCCCCTTTTTACATGAAGAACGAGCACAGGAATACAGGATCGACGCTGCCGCGTGGCGATGCTCACAACAGAGAGCGCAAACTCCAGTTGAGATTTGCCAGAGATGATGGGGAATTCAGCCTCACAATTCCCATCAATTTCAATCACAGCTGTGGTGGTGCCAAGCACATGATTTATCACAAGTCTCACTGCATTCTGCATTACTTTTCAGAATAAAATATCACCTTCCTTTTATCTAAAAACAACCCTCTCTCCCAGTCCTAGCCCTATCACCGACACATTAAGAGCATTAATAAAAGTGATCTGAGCATTAATAAATTAGCTAGTACTTCACACGCTTCATTATGTTAAAAGAGATGAGAAATTACAGGGTTCTTCAAGACATCTGACTGAGAAGGGTAATAAAGACTGAAGGGGTATTAAAGACCAAAGGTCAGCTTTGGAAACTCAAACTGTACCCAACGCATCGGGAAAAGGTGAGGGCAGAGAGAATTGGGTCTCATATCTACAATTTAGAACCATAGAATGGCCTGGGTTGAAAAGGCCCACAATGCTCATCCAGTTCCAACCCCCTGCTATGTGCAGGGTCACCAACCAGCAGACCAGGCTGCCCAGAGCCACATCCAGCCTGGCCTTGAACGCCTCCAGGGATGGGGCATCCACAGCCTCCTTGGGGAACCTATTCAGTGTGTCACCACCCTCTGGGTGAAAAACTTCCTCCTCAAATCCAACCTAACCCTCCATTTATCCAGGAAGATTCACTGTGCCATCACTACATACCACCAGGTTGTTCCTGTATTTGTATACAATATATACCAACAAGCAAGATCTGTCATTCAGCTGTAATGGCCCAACCCAACCCCAGGCTGTGCTGCCACGAGGGAAGAAGAAAGGAGACCTTCAGGAACTTGGTTCTGAGATAATTTTTCCAATTAAACCAAACATCGGGTGGAAGTTTTTCAATAGCAATAACTATCCACACCTATTGGATACTTCTAAAGAGCCCATTCATCTCACTATCCAAATGACAAGATAACTGCTCACACTGTATAACTTCTTTACACTCAGAAGGGTCCCAAAGTGCTTATAATCGACTCACTACGGGATTCATTTACCTAGGCCTGAACCACATTGATTCTGGTGCAGAGCACAGCGACTCTTTAACAATGAGCAGTAACAAACCATGAGAATTCAAGGCAGGAGGTCAAGAACAGCCCAGCCATCTGAAACAAGTGTAAAAAAAAAAAAAAAAAAAAAAGAGGGATTTAGGGGAAAGTGATGAAAGTGATGCAGGTAAAATAATCTAAAATCTGACCCGAGTCCATGGCCACCATCTCCAACCTTCCGCCAGAGGCTCCTTCAGACTACGCACCAGCAGATGATTAATTTCCCACTTTTAGTTAAAAAAAAAAAAAAAC
>PPHD01024044.1:0-12259 GCA_002909625.1 Bambusicola thoracicus
GTAGGAGTACATCAATATAATTGATTTTTGACACTCTGGGAGAGCAGTAAACATACTCAGTTTTGAATTTTAACAAGTGTCATACCTGATAATTTATCTGCTTTGGAATTAGGAGGTCTAGAGCTGGCTCCTAGGTAATTCACACTCATTCGCACACATTAGTACACTGTTATCTGCATAATTCTGTGACATCAGTGACTGGGTGATTCGCTCAATTTTAAATTAGATAAATAATGCATAAACGTGCTGTGTTAAATGAAAATTGCAGTAAAAGCAGAAGGGAGAAATATATCTTCTTTTGATGTCTTGGAATATGGTCCATTGTTTCTTGATCGTTTCAGCTAAAACTCTAGTGATGGTAATAGTAGTAGTCCTCAATGATATTCCAGGTGTGATATGCAACTTCTATTTATAGAAGTAGGTATTTTCAGTCTGAAAACTGTCACTTCAGGTTGTGCCTGGATCTCAGCATTAACTTCTGAGTAATATGGCCTTCTGGTGATGCAGTTCACAGTCCCCAGCACATGTGTTTTACAGATGTGTTCCTCATGCAGTCACACCGTGCACCCTGCTTCTATTGTGGGATGCAAAAGTTAACCGTATGTATGAGCTTTGCTTAGACGTATAATAGCCAAATGATCAATATACTTATAAAAAATGCACCAAGAATATTTTTAATTTGCAGTTAGAATTGTTAATCTCTGTATAGTCCTAGCATGTAATGCATTTCAGACTAATGATTGTATTTGGAATGGTAGAGGCTTTTGAACTCATTTTGTCCTAGCCAGCATCTGACAAAACACTTTCAAGTGCTGTTTCAGAAAGTTCTGTCTGCATTTTTCATCCTTCCTAGATTTCATGAAGTTGCTGCTTTTGTCTCAAGGAAAGAGTTTAAAAATCAGAGAGAGAGAGAGAGCGAGCGTGTGCCCACACAAGTAGTTGTAGCTGTCTGAATAAAGGTAAAGAACCTGCCTGATAAATAGTGCTGATCTTTGTAGAGAGGGTGTTTGGAACAGATCTAGCTGATAAGGCTGCTGGAATCAGTATTTTATGTTATTCTCCTATACAAATCTAATGCTGGTAGTGGCAGTACTGCAAGAGGCTTAAACCAAGTCAGGGCTGCAGTGTTCTGTCTGTGTATCCAGGAGGCAGCTGCTGCATCTCTTGCTGTCATTTGTTCAGTTACTATCTGATCAAAAGGAAGCACCAACCATCCTATAGCATCTGCAGATGCATCTTCCTGTAACCTCTGCTCTCTGCTGGAGCTGCGACATGAAAATAGAGGAAAATTTCTGTAGAAAGACAGAAATTGTTTTGTTGGGCTTTTTGTCTTTTTTATCGCTAAATTGAAGCACTGTATTTAAAGGATTTAAATTCCTTCAAATCAAAGTTCGTTACTGATCTTGGAACTGCAAATTACGCTCGGGGAATTAATCTATCTTTCAATCAGATAATTATCACAATAATGACTCAGTGAACTCCCTGGAAAGGTGGATACTCCTTGGCACGGGTATTTGCGAGTTAGATAAAGGAGCAATCTGAAGAGGGAATAATGAATTAGCAGGAAGTCAGAGAAGTTGGAGGAGCATAACTGGTGCCTATGCCCGTGATTGTTGCAGTTTTCTGACACTTTAAGTGGTTTGCAAGTCTTCTCTTATTAGAGCTAATGTGAGACAATCAGTCACCTAAAGCATAGCAATGCTGTGTCTGTTAGAAATGCTGCTGATAATTGATGCGCAGAAGCAGAACTTATAAATGAAATTAGCTCCCCAAAGTTAAAGCGTGGCGGTGATTGAAGCAGTAATGATAGGGTTCATGCAAGTACATTTGCTGTCTCTCTAAATGTATCATTACTGACAGAGCTATTTCATTAACGTATTGTTATGCTTATTTGTGTCATTGTTATAATGTCCCCTTAGATATCTGCAAATTATATTTGCTTGTACTCTGTTCTGATCCTTCCAACCGCCTGTGCCCACTTTGGAATTCACTTGTGCAACACTGGATTTCTAACTTGAAGAGAATCTTCAGAGGAAAGTGCTGTGCACACAGATGGTGGATAGCTTTGGTTTTCTCATAGAGAAATGATACTTGGAATTCAAAATGAAGAGCCCCACCTCGCGATCGATGTGATGATACAGCTAGCTGAAGTTGGGAGGCTTTTAAAAGTCTTTGGGAAAGGTAATAATGGAGTCATAATTGAAGATTCTGTGATAATCTAAAAATACATTGATAGAACAAGTTTAGGCAAATTTGTTCAAGGAACATTTGGATGTTGTGTTGAGGGACATGGTTTAATGAGAACCGTTGGTGATGGGTGAATGGTTGGACTGGATGATCCTTTGGGGCTTTTCCAACCTTAGTGAGTCTATGATTCTATGAAATTGGTTCTAAGACAGACAAGAAAATCCAGTAGCTGTTCTCTGAGTCTTCTAAAATATGACGTGATTCTCTCATTTTGTGATTTTTGTTGTTGTTTGTGTCTTACTACTGGATATGGAAATGTTAAAGGGCTGTAGGACAGAAGGTTTTCAGCAGGAAGTTTTCAGTATTAACAAGTTTATAAGAAAGAAAGAAAGAAATCTCCAAGACTTGAAGAGAGATGTCTCTGTGCTTTTACATCAGAAAAGAACAAGTGTACTTTACTGAAAAGTAGTGTTAGAACTGTTTGAATTACCTGATAAGCTTTAAACATAGATAAGTATAAGCATTTAATTCTCTTTCCTTGTTTCCTTTTCTTCTTTTTAAGACCAATTGCTTCATACTGGGGAGCTATATTGAGATCTGAAAATGAAGGCCTTATACTTGTGTTTCCCATTACCAAAGGCATTTTTTTTCCCAAAATTTCATTAAAAAGGAGGAAAAAAATACCAGTGAATTGAATGAGTCAATGTGTATAAATTCCTAGGCATGCTTGTTTTTAGCAACTCATCCGACTCTGAACACTGACTTAATTTCAGATCTCAGAACTGAAACAGATTTAAAATTAGCTTATAATTCAATTCATTTCCAACTACAAATTAAAACAGCAAAAATATTTCAAAATATTACCATAACGTTTGCATCTCTTTTATATGTCCCACGAAGCTTCCAATGACATCTCAGCTTACAGCATGTTCTTGTGAATGAGTTCTGAAGGCAGCCATTGCAGATGTCAGTTATGATGAGGACACAAGGAGGCAATATGAAACCGAAATACATGTTAAGTGTTACACTCTACTATACAGGAGAAACAAATGACAAGATCTGTATTAGAAGTGATTTGCAGTCTGTTTTGTGGTCTACGCTGCAGTTGTGTGTAGATAGATGTATCCATACGTATGCATGTATATAAATCCATACACACAAACCTGTACCTCTATCTGTATACCTGTATATGAGATGATGATCCCTGGGAGAAGAGGCAGAATCTGTTTGGGGAAAGCAGTGCTAGGAGCTGCAGTCCCTCCTGGCCATCCTGCTGGGTTCTGCTGGCCTTCACTGCCTTCCTCCCCAAGACAGAGTCATGCCAAGGCGCATTGCTAAGACTCAAGCCATATTGCCAGAAGTCTTCCTAGCATTATATACTGTTATATTTGTCTCAGCTTTCTCTGAGTATGCATTAGATCCTGGTTAATTACTTGTAAGTCTTGTTATTGCTGTGGTTAGAGGAACTCCCACAGTATTTGGTTTGCCTGCTTTGTGGCCCAGCCAGGAATCTTTGCTGGGGAAAACTGCCCCTCTGCTGACTTGTTAGGTCTCTGAGGAAGATGGAAGGGGCACATACATACACTCACATACGTGGTCTTGGCATCGTGACTACAGTTGAAAATTAGGACCCAGAGTAGCTAAAAGAACTGTAGTTTGGATTCAGTTATTAAAATCTTTGCGCGATTAGCATTTTCACATTAAAAAAATGTGAATGGAAGTTTTTGACCTGGTATGATTTCCCATGCACCTTTATTTTGAAGTGGCCTCTTCAGTAATGTGACATGAGGTTTTAGTTGCTTCGTTCCGTGCAATTTATTCTTTTAGTGCTTTATGTTTAATTAGTAATGCCATTTAATACCTGGCTTTTTTAAAAGCCATTAGTCATTTCCATTTCTACCTTTCTGTCTCCAGAGATGTGCTCTGTGCAAATGAAGAGAAATAGGGTTTTTGGAGGCTGCCTTGCTGCTCTAATAGCAGAGATCCAAAGTCAGGTGGGGGTTCAGCGCATCTGTGCTCCCTTGTATCGCTGTTGAGGTGTTTACGTTGGTGTCACCAGGATCTGCAGTCTCAGATAGCTTTCTGTGAACTTTTCAGAATACCAAAGTATTTCCCTTCACATTTCTTTCCGTGGGATCTTTGCCCTCTCATGATAAATGCAGAGAAGCCCAAGTGTTGAGCTGAAGTCCAGTGTTTAAGGCACTGTTCAGGAGCTGGCAGTTGGGGAAGTGCCCCCATCCGTGCAGAGTGCTGAAACAAAGGGATGCTTTGTTATTTGGCTTCTCTGTTTTGTTTGCTTGCTTTAAGGGCTCTGTAAACAATCTCTTTAACGCAGTTCTGGGTCTAGTTAAAACAAAGTCGAACAGCAGTACTTTTTCTCCTTGTAGCAGTAAGGACAGCCTTTTCAGAGGAGTTAATCTGCCTAAGCAAACAATTTCTGATCTGTAGGGTCCATCCTCTGCTGCTTTTTAATAGTATTGCTCTTTTAATATCGCTTCTTTTCTAACAAGATCATACCCTGCTCCCTCAGGCCGTGTTAAAAAGGTCAGTCGCTGAATAGTATTTTAATTTAAATAAAGAGTGAAAGACAGACTGTTTTTGCTGGACGACTCAGAGATCACCTGTTTAAATCTTCCTTTTAATGTCTGTTTAACTATCTTTTTTTTTTGAGGCTTTTTCTATGACCTTCAAATAATTTAAACACAGTTTTTTATTCATTACTCGCGCCATTAAATACTGATACGGGTTTCTTTCTGCCGCTTATTTCTCTATTATGTATTGCATATTTTTAGTTTGGTTTGGTTATGGTTTCTAGGTACTGACATAACACAGAACAATACAGAAGACTGCCAGCTTTGAGAAGTGGGGGGGAAATCTGTGTGTGTATTTGAATTGTCTTAGCAACATTCTTTAAGTAAAGAGGGAAAGGAAAGATCTCAAATCCAGCATCTCTTCTCATGGTGTGCAGTCCCTTTGCATGGCACTGGTCCCACACTGCTGACTGCTGGGGCTGTCCTGCAGTTCTGAAGCTCTTCAGCTGTGCCACAACAGTGGCTGTTCCACTGACACGCTTCCCCCGGCTCTACATCATTGTTTTGGCTTTTCATTCTTTTCTTCTCTTAGTAATTGAGTTTCATGACTTCATGCAAAAGATGGGACAGACTCCAGATAGTTGCACTATTACAGATTGGCCACAGTGATGCTGTGGTTTGTAGAGACTTGATATACTGCAGAAAAGAGCTGAAAACTGATAACAGTGAGTAAAGGGAATAAATTAAGCCCTTAAAATGATGTGTTTTCATGGCCAGGGTCCAGCTTTTCAGCCTCTCCTCAAACTAATGAGCTGGTGGTATCTCACTTGTTGTTCCTAAATTAAGTTCTCACCCTTTGAAGCAGTGTCAGGGTACAGAGATGCTCATTACTGCAAAACACATGCACCGGTATTTTGTGTTGTCTGTCACCATTCAGTTACTTTGGTAATACAGATTACTTAGACACCTTTCTCCAGTTGATTCAGTGGTCTTAAATACAGCACATTCATGAGTGGTTTTATTAAATGAGTGAGAAAATCCAATGTTTTCTTACCTGTTCTTTCCACAGTTGTTGTCTGATGATCATCTGAAGTACAAACTAATGGAAAATTTTAAGGACGTTGCAGTGTAATCATAGAACGGTTTGGGCTGGAAGGGATCTTGTTCTAACCCCCCGTTTATAGGGAGTGGGCATGGGGCTGTGAGCAACCTAGCCCAGGTGCTCACAGCTCCATCCAGCCTGGCCTTGAATGCTTCCAGGGTGGGGGCATCCACAGTCTTGCTGAGCAAATAGCAATACTAATTTAAATTTACATATTATTATCATTAATTTAAAGAGTTGCAGAGGGAAACAGAGTTAGGTAATAGGAGTTTGCATATAGTATGTATTTTAGTGCTCCTGTGAAATATTTTTGTTTAAACAGAGCAAAGGAAGAGAAAGAAAGGAGTTGACCAAAAGCACTATGCAGATTTGGACCCAACTGCTTAGCTGCCGGGAGCACAGCTGCCTTGTGGCTCTTGTATATGTGCCAGCCGTGCCGCCATGCCCTATGTTTCAGCTGTGTTCCTATTGTGGCCCCCTGCTCCATGGCTGTAGGCACCTGTGGCTTCACTCCTGGTCCCCAGAGCCATGGTGTTACCTGCTGCGGCATGTGTGTAACAGCTCTGCCTGCTCCCCACCCTAAGGCACGTACAGTAACAGGAAACATGAGACAGTGAGAGCTCCAAATGATTGAATCAACATGCCACAAGTTCCCTGTCCTGTTTCTGGCCCTTGATAACAGTATTTAAAGTCGAAGCAGCTGCTCACCTGTGCAAATTAATGGACTGCATGGCTGTATATTCCATCAGTGGAATCTGTGTGTTTTATACCTGGATGTATGAAATTATTTCTCCTTGCATTGCTCTTGGGGAAGAGTTATTGTACCAAAGCTCAAGTGGAATAAGATGATTTTTTCCCTGAAGATATAAGTCAATTTCTCTCTTTTTTCTCTCCCCCCACCTTTCTTTCCCACAGTCTCTTTTTACAGCTTTGAAGGAGGGTTCCAATTTATGTCAAGGTTAGATTTTTATACTGTTTCTTGAAACACTGCATCCCGTTAGGCAGTAATTTTAACAATAGTAATAAAGCAACGATTTTATAGTGTCGTTATCAGTTCTGTTTGGCAAACGGCTATCTTGCTATTACAACAGATAGACCATGTGTCTTGGGCTGTATGGCTGTTTGTATGGACTAGCTGGGTTATCATATTGCATTTATGCCTTTTTGTTGTTACTTACTTTGGGTATTACGTTGATGTACAGGCAGTTCCGTTCTTCTTCAATATTCTTCATTATGAACGTTTTAACTGTGAGGTACAGGTAGATCTAGGCTAGATCAATCTTATGTCAGGCTTTATGTGAAATATACGTGAGGATTGTTGATAGGTAGAAAAGTAAAAAAGGAGCCATGGTGCTATATATTACATATTTAGAGTTTATTTTTGCTTTGGCAGTGCAATAGCAATCATGCGAGTGCTGCTAAATGAAATCATACAGATTTTCCCAGTTTAAACACAAATGGTATTTATGGAAAGCTGAAGATCAAAAATATCTCTGTATTCTTCAGAGAAATAAGACTTTTTTTTTTCCCCCAGAAAAACAAGACTGATAATCTGGAGCTTGTAAAGGGGTTCATTTAAATTCACTCTTCACAGAATTTTTGTGAATTGATGAGCTGAGCTTCCTTACTACACAAAAAGAATAGAAAAGGATTATGTTAAGATAACTTCTTTGTTTTTCCAAGACTTGAAGCTTTTTGTTTGATAAATTATAGGACTTGAGATTTGCAGCATAGAATTTCAGATCTGGAGTCATTTTGCATCTCATTGATGGCACACTGATTTGCTTTATTGTGTTTGACAAGCAGAGCTCTCTCCCTGGCAGAGCAGCCATGTGACATGAATCCATGGACCTCATGTAAAACTGTAATCTGTCAACTGTTTGGATTTTGCCTTAGAAATGGGATTGCACTCTGCTACTGATCTTCAGTATGTACATGGTTATTAAATAATGTTGTAGTTCTTTACTTTTTAAACTTTGGGGCAGCACATTTGAAGATGTTTCTCTATAGCCAAAGCTCAGTGATGCGCTCTGCGCCAGCACTGAATCCCAATGACATAGAGCTCTGTGTAGTGAGTCAGGCCCATGTTTGTAAGTCCCATCTCATTCAGTTTGGGCTGATCTAAGCGCGTGTGGCCAGCCCTTCAGCACAACTAGCTTCACATGTACCAACATCACCTGGCAGGACATAAAAAGATGTGGTGTAAGTGAATAATTTTTACATCTTGTGTTGTTTGAATGCACACAGATGGACTCAAAATATGACGTCTCCATGGTACTAGAAATGTATTTTTGTAGTCAGTGAATAAAGCCTATTCAGTGTGACCGCTGAATATATAGAACTTTTATTACCAGCAGTGAGGGCATTGGAATAAGAATAATCCAATGTACGTGTTAAAGAGAACAAAAGAAAAAGAAAGCAACTTGCTAGCTGATAAATCACAACTCCTTTGCTATGGCACTGAACCATCAATCTGATTTCTGAAAAATAATAATTAAAATGTCCACAACCAGGCAGAAGAAAATAGAAAAATACTTTTCATTTTTTATACTATTTCATGAGGCACAACAGCAAAGACAACGGCACAAATGGAAAGTGGATTTTATAGTTTTGATGTTTTTTTTTTAAATTTCAGATAAAGGAGTTATTGTGCTGCAAATTCTTATGTGCTTTTATTTGCTGTTCTGAATATATATATATAGTTACGTAGAAGTGTGTAATGTACTGTACCCTAAGGTCATACCCCCACCAGCTTCCTATTTCTTCCCACGAGAACAATTTTCTTCAACTTAGATGGAAACACTCTGTAGCATTCTTTTTGGCCCTAGATGCTTTATTTAGAGGATATATTTCATGTGATCCTTTGCACCTACAGAGGATTTTCTTCCCTGGACAAATTCAAACAAACAACACATGGGTATAGAACCTGGTATTTTCCTAGTAGGATGCTAAAGTTTGCTTATCTTCTTTTACAGACCCAAAACACTTAAGAAAACCAAGCAGGTGAATGAGCTGCAGTTCTAATGACTGGGGGTCAGCACTTTATCTCCAGCTGGGAAATTTTTCCCCCATTTCAAAGAAGCTTTGCTCTGGAGACCTGGCCATCTCATGCTGCAAATAACTGCTGTGTCTAGTGAGCACAAGTCAGAAGGCTGCTCCATTTTATTTTTTTTTCAGACATGGATTCTGCCTGCATTGCAAACCTGTTTGCAAAGTAGGGCCCGGCTATTGATGTTATTTTGAGACCCATTCTGAAAGGAGTTATTAAGTAAGCCATTTCAGACACCACCCGCCACTCCTTCCTCTGTGACTCCATTGGCATTGTCCTCAAAGGCAGAAAGAGGAAGTCCAAGGCTATCAATATTAAAAGGTATTTCTTAGTGCAGAAGAGGATTTGGTAAATTGGTTAACCTACTTGTATCATAAGTTATTCATAAGGGTAGATTATGCTGATAAAACCTCCTATTTCCTGCTTCTGTTGTTTGTTTTTTCAACTGTATAAACATATAAATACATAAAATGAAAAATTCATTAGTGGTGATTTGAAATTTAGAAGACTTCTGAAAATGGGAACTATATTGGAGAATATGTAGGTTTATGAATAAATTAGTGCAGAGTGATTGTGTTTAATGACTAGCATCCCTTTGAAAAGACTACATACAAATTTCCACCATAAGGTTTGACTCAGCAAGGTACTTGAGTGTGATTCTTATGTTCCCTGAATATTGCCACCAAAAAAGCCTTAAAATTGGGAATTCTAGTATGTACTGTAAGATAAAAAACCAAAGAAATGGCATTAGGTGCTAATATTGTTTATCATTTTTGTAATCTCTCTTATATGATATTTAATTCCCTGTTAATTGCAGATGTGGAAATCTGTATTAGCTTTTGTACATGTGATACAAGCGTGTCCTCATATGGATTTCTTTCTTTTTGCTGAACTTGGATTTTCTTCACCCTACTGTTCGTTCCTCTTTGTTTGCAGTTATGACTGTAAAGTGATTTCCCTTCTTCACAGCTGATGGTGCTGCTTACAGTTCTCCTGGATGGTAAATGTTTTCCTAGCACTTGCTCTTTTCATTCTGTAGTAGCTATCAGCTTTCCAGTTCCATTTATTTTCATCATGATGCTAAGAAAAATGGCATATGTCTGTAAAGTTCCTCTTTTCTACTTGATAAAACAGTAATGGGGATAATGGTGAGGTCAAGACCTCTCTTACGTGTGGCTTATTTCAGACTTAAAGAATTCCTGTGTTGCTTTTGTTCAGCACCTGAACCTAGCCACTTCTCATCTGGGCACAGTAGGCTTTGACTAGATAAGGCAACTTCAGTTCCTCACTGATAGTACAAGATGGACTATATAACTATATTACTGCTGCAGTTAACTTCAATAGCTTATGAGTAAAGAAGAAGAAACACATATTTAGCAAAATCTAAAATAGAGTTAATCTGTTTACTTGAGGCATTGAGATGCAATATTCAGATCTGTGAATACCACAGGTACCTCTGGTGTATTAATGAAGGACTGTGGGAATACAACAGTTTTAATCAGTACATTAATGGAGAATTTTTGAGTATTTTATGTTTACTATACTCCTTTTGTTTTGAGCAAATCGAAAAATAAAGCAGGAGACCGATTTTATTTATATTGTAGAGTGAGAGATGAATTTACCAGAATACCCATTACAACATGAAATGATAAATGATAAAACACATTTTTTAATGAGAAATAAAAATGTCATGACATCACCAAAATATATTGCAGAAGAGGCAGAGAAACAGTTCTTGCCCAGCATACTGATAAGCAATGCTTCTTTGCTTTTCTCCTTCAGGAATGAAGAATGTATTTTTTTCTCTTTGTCATATATATATATATATATGTACGGAGAGAGAGAGTGAGAGAAAATAAGATACATAATACAAAATAAGTTTTCTCATCAGGAATCTTTGGAAACTACATACCGGGCTGTAAACTGTTGACATTTGTTCATTAGAACTTCATGGTCTGATGACTCTTTTTTCCATAAAGCACTATATTTTTTATCTGCTTTTTATGACAGGTTGCTCAGCGTATTTCTTGTATGGAAGGGCGGCACTGCATGACACAGAAGCATTGTTTAGCACTTGCAGATGTAAGCAGTATGTGTTGGAAAATGTTGCTATGCTCTCTAGTGGATCGTTTGGTTATAAGTGTCTAAGCACATAATGTCATCAACAGTTGTACGTTTAGTTTCATTTAACTGAAAGCCCTCAGTGTGAGAGAATTAAGAATTACGAGAAGCTGAAGCATAGGAATGTATCTGTATGGAACAGCTCTCAGATTTTGGTACGCGCATTCAGTTTTTGCTCTACTTGGGGAGTTTCCACATTCTTCAGCTGCTTTTCTTTATGGACTCTGATATTCACCGGTACAGTGAGAGTATTTTGTCCTCAACTTAGCAGATGAGTGATGTCTGCAGTGCCCACCCTCCCGCCCCCCTCTCTTAAGGCAGCCTCTTTTTCTGTAAGCTGTTAAAAAAAACAGCTTACTCCGTCTTGGCTAACGCAACCCCGAAAATGCTTTTCTTTGTTTTCCAGTGAAGACCTGTGATGAGTTTAGTGAGGTGCTTTGGAATTACTATGTTTGCTTCCACAGTCCAAAGGAAGTTATGTTAAGTGCAATACAGGATTCTCAAGTGCTGAGTGAAGTCTAAGGTTATATGCATTGCATCTTTTAATATTCACAATTTAATCAGCTTCTTCTCCAAAATCATTTTGTTGTGATAGTATTTCTACTTCTATCATTCATTTAATGGGATTCTTTTATTGAAATCAATGACCTTGGCTCTGATCTCTACTTTTCATTATTCTGTAGTGTGAACAGCTCTGATGAGATGCAGAGGCTGGCACAATAATCACTTCGTTGGCATTTCTATCCTTACTCTCAGTGAAACCTGAGCCATGATAGTTATTCTTTTTTCATTCCAGTGAATCGCAGGGAACAGTGTTTGCTAGGGAGGCTGACCACTGTGGCTTTGCCTTTTTGTACCCTTATTCTGTTTGTGATTCAAAGTGAACCTGTTTGGTTCTTGTCACTTCATTCTTATTTTCTTCAAATCTCTGTTCCCTGGCCTACTCTTTCCAGTCTCTAGGCCATTCTTTTCCAGCCTTTTCATTGTGAACATGACTACTTTAATAGTGATATTGTACAGGTTTCTCAGATAGCTCAGTGGCAATTTACAATATGATTTACAATTTAATTCCTTTTCTTGGCCGGGCGGTCATTCTGGATTGAAGGCATGTCGTTTTTGCTCATTGGAGTTGCTTCCAGAGGCATTAAATAAGCATTTAATTATTTTAAGATTTAAATGCTACAATTGGCACAAGGAAAAATGGCTTTCCCAAGTAAACTTCATTGCCAGTGCTCTGGTATTGCTACCTGGTAGACTGGTTCTGTAAGA
>PPHD01024045.1:0-12259 GCA_002909625.1 Bambusicola thoracicus
AAGGAAAGGAAAGGAAAGGAAAGGAAAGGAAAGGAAAGGAAAGGAAAGGAAAGGAAAGGAAAGGAAAGGAAAGAAAAGGAAAGAAAAGGAAAGAAAAGAAAAGATGGAAAATGTCACATTGATATTTCATGTCATTTTTGCAAGTAAAGATGCAACATAAAGCACTAAAGGGATTTCTGTCCTCTCATTTCACATGCCAGATCTTACACTGAAATTTCACAAAGAGACCAACCGAATGATAATTTTATAGAGGAAGGAACCTCACTGTAATGTTCCTTACTTTCACTTTCTTTTTTCTTTGTTTTCTTCTTTTTCCACAGCACTCTACCACTCCACTTAAAATCTTGTGTGTAGCTGTATGTAGTACTTAGCTTCTTACTTTCTGATTTCATAGTTCTCAGCGATCCACCACTGAGTAGTCATCTTAGACCAACAAGCACAACATCAAAGAATGCATCATACAACTGATACTAGCTGGTACTCTGCTCTGATTTGAAACCCAGCTGAGTGGGGGAGGACAGAACGAGATCAGAGAACAACATGCCATCTTGCTCTGAGAAATGTTCCTGAAAGAATTGTTTTGCTATATGATGATGGAGTGTATACAGTTTATAAATATATATTGACGTAAGGTTTTATGGCAGAGAGTAAAACTCCTGCTTGTCTTTCCACTGGCAAAAAATGCAGTCTTTCTGTTGTTGAGAAATGCAGATGATTAACAGAATCATAGAATCGTAGAATCACTAAGATTGGAAAAGACCTGCAAGATCATCCATTTCAATTATTTACCTACCACCAATATTTCCACACTAAACAGTGTCCCTCAGTACAATATCTAAACTTTTATTGAATGACTCCAGTGATGGTGACTCAACCATTTCCCTGGGCAGCCCATTCCAGTGCCTATCCACTCTTTTGGAGAAGAATTTTTTTACTAACTTCCAATCTGTATCACTCCTGGCACAACTTGAGGTCACTTCTTCTAGTCCAGTGACTAGTTACATGAGAGAAAAGGCTGAAACCTACCTTGCCACAGTCTCCTTTCATGTATTTGTAGAGAGTGATGAGGTCTCCACTGAGTCAGCTCTACGCCAGACCAGCTTCCTTAGTCACTCCTCATAAAACCTGTGCTCCAGAACCCTCACATACTTTGTTGCCCTTCTCTGGACATGCTCCATGGCCTCAATGTCATTTCTGTAGTAAGAGGCCCAAAACTGAACGCAGTACTAGAGGTGCAGCCTCACCAGTGCTGAATACAGAGGGGCAATCACTTTCCTACTTCTGCTGGCAACACTATTTCTGATACAACCAGGGTGCCATTGGCCTTCTTGGCCACCTGGGGATGCTCATGTTTAGCCAAACACTGACCCACACCTCCAGCTCTGTTTCTTCCACACAGTCTTCCTGTCACTCAACCCCAAGCCTGTAGCATTGCCTAAGGGCTTGTGGTCAAAGTGCAGGACCCGGCGCTTGGTTGTGTTGAACTTGATCTCACTGGCATCAGCCCAGTGATCCAGCTTGTCCAGCTTCCTCTGTAGGGCCCTCCTGCCCTCAGGCAGATCAACACTTCTACCCAACTTGGTGTCATCTGCAAACTTACTGAGGTTGCACTCAATCCCCTCACACAGGTCATCAATGAAGATTGAACAGGTCTAGATTCAAACTTTCTTGAAGTCTGTAAATCAACTGGACACACTGCAACATTAATTTATTTGGTAAATTTGTCTTGATGGTGCACTTGGCAATGCCTTACAATCAATAAATACATTAAATTTATTGCTGCTTGAACCATACAGGCAGTTCAGTCTGTCATACATAGCAGTCAGACATAAATACAGAGGATTACTCTTTTCAAATCTGGAATAAATGCAGTACATCCATTTGGTTAAGGAAAGTAATTTAATTTTAATTTGTTTAAACGTACAGATTACTAAACTATATTGCCAAATTCTTATAGATATAGGGGTGATTCCAGAAGAGACTAAAACTTGAAAGTGGGAAGTTCAATACAATGCAGAAGAACTTCTCTACAGTAGTGGTGATGGAGCACTGTAACAAGTTGCCAAGAGGTTCTGAAATCTCCTTCTATGGAGATATTCAAGACTTGTCTGGACATCAACTCATGTAACATATTGTAGGTAACCAGCTTTTGCAGAGGTGTTTGACTCGATGTTCTCTTGAAGTCCCTTCCAACTTCTGCAATTCTGCAATTCTATGATGAAATTAATTGAAATAATAGCATTAAGTTTTCTGGAATTTGACCTAATAATTCAGCACCGACATGTAAGAGCTTCTAAGCAAGGTCTGCACTTTGCATCTAGCATGGTTATATCCCAGACAATTTGAAAGCCAAATAACATTCCTCTATTCTATTTTGTTTACAGGTCTATGCAGCTCTCAGTTCTTTGGATAACAATAGAGGAATAAAGGTATCTGAAGATATCCAAAAGAAGTTTCTGCCTGATCATCATTAAATAACTACGTTGAACAGTTAGAATCTTTCCTGGAGGCCTTCAAAGACACATAGAATGACTGCAAATCAGGCACAAATTAGATGCCTAATTTATGCAGAGTAAGTTCCAACACAGTCTATTACAGACAAATGAACCTCAATGAATAGAATTTGCGGAGGCAATCTGTACAGACTGGAACACAGAGGGTTCCATCTAAGTATCAGGAAGTTCTACTTTACTGTGTGAGAGTCCGATCCCTGACACATCTTACAGCTTGCCCTGAGAGGCTGAGTAGCCTCCTTCATAGGAGGTCATCAAAAGCTGCAAGTGCATGGTCCTGGGCAACCTGCTCTAGGTTTTCCTGCTTGAGCACAGTGCTGGACCAAAAGATCTCTTCAGTAAGTCTGTGCTTCTATGATCCTGTGTGAATTCTCATAACATTATCCTTTTTATCTGAACTGCTTATTTGGAATTTGTTTGGTCTTGGCAAGATCAGATTGGTTGCAGTTGCAACAGTTGTGTCTTTACTTAAGCACTGATATTAAATGGCTGAGAACTGATGATTTTTTTTTTGTGTAATTCTAAAATAATTATTTTTTCTTCAGTGACCATTTTTTTTCCTTTAATTTTCAGAACCATTCAAATATAGAAATAAGTGTTTTCCACGCTACAGAGAGGGATATATAAAAATAAACAAACCATAAAAAATACTTTGAAATGATTTTTCTTTTCAAACAAACAAGTAAAGAAAAAAACCCTTTATTGCATTTTTCCCCTGCTTGAATTTTACAGACACATTTGGTGGCAAAATAAAATATTCATTGGGTAATGCTCAAATCCAGATTCAGAGCTGTAATTTTTAATTTCTCCTTTGTAATATCTACACAAGTCCTGGTTACTTGAGACTACTTTTAAAACCTAGCCATTGAGTCCAGTCCCAAAGACACACTATAACTACAAAGATATGGCTACATCCTATACAGTAAGATGGCTGAATAGCAAGTTCACTGAGCAACCAATTGGCTGTGTAGACTGTATAGTCTATAAAAAGGCATCTAATGCTATAATTCTAGACTATCTGCAACATCAGTTCTCTTTAAGATAATACAAGCCCTCTTGGAGATCCCCTTCTTTTCTATTAGCAGTAGGCACTATGTTACTAGGCATCCACAGTGGCAGAAGTATATTTTCATGCCTAAATGTCCAGTAAAATACTAAGAACTTGAAGACAAGACTAACTTGATTCTCACAGATGGCTGAATCCAATGATTTACTTGAGTTTCCTCTTTGTTTTTCAGGTCATGATGTGTTAGACTGAAAGCTGTCTCAACCTGTCTTTTAAGGAGCGTTGAAGGTTTCCAATCAGAGCTGTAGTCCAAACTGTGATCTTCGTGAAAACTCTTTATGTGTGAATAGTAATTTCATGAGAGAAGAGATGGTCTTTTCTGAGACTAACTTTCATATTTTATAGCTCGTTTTCTGTTTCTGTTCTATGACTGGGACAGGAAGACTGTGTTGGAGGACAAATACTAAGTAATACTAAATAATAATACTATTACTTTATAAGTTGCAGATTTTTCCTGACACAGAATGGGGATATCAACCATATTTCCTCTGAAAAAGTAGATATCTTTTCTGGGAGTAGATGGATGATCTTTCTTTGTTATATTCCTTCATTTTGTCTTTTATTTTATTTTATTTATTTTAATTTATTCTATTTTTTCTTTGTAGCAAAGTTGTATGTATGAATTCTGTGCTATATCAGGGGAATGGCAGGAAGTTAGCTGCATATATCAACAGTTAAATGATTAAAGTTCTCTAATTTAAAATGTTATTATTTGGACTCTGGACACAGACAGAAAGGAAAAGCTCTGTTGATGTACTGTGGATATGGAGTTTTATAGCATCAGTAGATAGAGGGAGTGATATAAGGAGGCCATTACTTACACTGGGAAGGGCAATCTTTTGCCAGTAATAGCTGTTGCTCAGGAAACAGACACCACCTGCCTTGAATCTATGATAAAAAATTTGTTGGATGCCAACATTTGTAGATAGTGGATTGTAAAATGTCAGTAAATCAAATTATTAACATTCCATTATTAGCTAAGTGTATTTAGGATATTGCAGCTGTCTGAAGATGAAAAAGCAGACAGAAAATGTAGAGAAGAATTAATGATGAAAGACTAATTAGAAAGAGAGTAAAAACAAGATAACAATTGACAGTAAGAATTTGGAGTAGAGGAAAACTCCTAATTATTTGCTTTTACCCACAATTTGTCAGGTATCCTCCCAAAAATGTGTAATACCCTGTGCAAGAAAAGAAAACACATAGAACAATTAACAGCCAAGTTAAATGTAATTTGAAGATTGTTATTAATTTGTGCATGGTTGTTTTCTAATTATCTACAGAGAAATATTTTCATTATTTAAGTTAAACTGATTATTGATCTGCTGCAGAATCAATCAAAAGTCAACAGAAAGTTAAAGCTATTTTTTTTCTATGTTTAGCAGGAAGCGGAAATTTACTCTCTTTTTATCTGTACTTTCTATTACCAAAACATTTTGGTAATTGGAAGAAATTTGAAGTTCATAAACTTCCCCTAGAGTGTTATCTTTTCTCTGAATAGAAATTTAAAATATACTAGCTTGTGCAAAATGCCTTGAATCAAGGTATTCCAAACCTCAGTCTTACTTGTTTTTCTGGATTTTTTTTTTTGTTTATTGTTTTCTTTTTCGTTTTCCTAAAAATGATCTTTTATCATTCAAATGAAGTTTAGCTTTTACATGACACTGTTTTTTGTTTGTTTGTTTGTTTGTTTGTTTTGGTATTCTTTTGAACTAATTTAAGGAAATGTGTTGCAGTTGCAAAACATGCCTAGTCTTTTCTCTTCAGCTGACAAAAATTGTTTAATTCCTTTTAACATGATTGTTTGTAAGCATCTGTGTGTATTCCAAATTTTAGATACATATGCAGTGATTATATAATTAATGTTGACACAGTTTTTTAGGAGGAAGATATCAGTGTAAAGCTGAGGAAAAAGAATAATGCACAAATCATATTTCTAACTAACTAGAAAAAAAAAAAAAAAGAATATTTGTGTAAAGATAAGAAACAAAACAAATCTAACTACACAGTTTCTTCTATGTTATTAAGTTTCCAGTAACCACGATCCAGAGGTTGCCTACCTGAGAAAAGAGAGAAAATGGATGTTATTTAATTTGAAAGGAGTGACACTATTCTGTATGTTATAGAGTAAATAAATAAATCAGCAGTAGAGGTCAGTTTTGCAAAGGATTGCTTACTGTTGATCACTTCTTCACATTTAGGGAACTTGGGGCTGCAAGAGAATTAAAAGACAATGAATAAAGGCTGCTCAGCATAAAAGTACAAGCTAAATTCATCTTAGTATAAATTATTTCTGCGAGTTAAGTTCTGAGTGTCCATAGATAATATATTCTAAAGCAAAGACAAAAACTGGTCTGATATTAGTGTAAAAAATGTAGTTACTGCACTTCAGCTTAGCATCTCTAATTTCAGCAAGAGGAACTCAGTGTAAAGGAAATCTTGCTTACTTATTTATCTGTAAGTAAAGTTAACTAAGAAATGGTGAGATGAATTTCCCTGTTGAACAAATACGTGGTGTGACACTGTACGTGAACATGATAATACACATACATAGCAAATAAGTTATATACTTCCCAAGGTGGGCATTTTGGACATAACTGTGCGCTGTTCCTGACTATTTCATTATTTTATTGATCCTAAAAATAACATGCTAGGGCAAGTTTATGAACTTCCAATTCATTTTTACTCCATCTGCAAGTAATATTTCTCTTTCTCTCTTCTCTCACTGTTTTTTCTTATTATTTAAATAACTCCAAAAGTAATGCTTCCCTATATATTTCACAGAAACACAGAATCACAGAACTGTAGGGGCTGGAAGGGACCTCTAGAAATCATCAAGTCCAATTCTCCTGCCAAAGCAGGCTCTCTAGATCAGGTTGCACAGGTAAAGCATCCAGGTGGATCTTGAACATTTCCAGAGAAGGAGACTCCACCACCTCTCTGGGCAGCCTGCTCCGGTGCTCCATCACTCTTACTGTGAAGAAGTTCTTTCGCACATTTGTGCAGAACTTCCTATGGTTCAGTTTGTGGCCATTTTTCCCCTTGTCCTTTCGCCACACACCACTGAAAGGAGTCTGGCCTCATCCCTTTGCCTACTGTACCTTAGATATGTATAGACATTGACCAGATCCCCTCTCAGCCTTCTTTTCTCAAGGCTGAAACAGACCCAGGTCACTCAGCCTTTTCTCATTAGAGAGGTGCTCCAGGCCCTTTATCATCTTTGTGGCCCTCCGCTGGACTCTTTCCAGGAGATCCCTGTCCTTTTTGTACCAGGAAACCCACAGCTGGACACAGTACTCCAGGTGAGGCCTCACCAGGGCAGGTTGTGATTGGTGGTGCAGAGTCCAGCTGGAAGCCTGTATTTAGTGGTGCTCCTTAGGGGTCGATGCAGGGTCCAGTCTTGTTCAACATCTTCATCAGTGGCCTTGATGAGGGGATAGTTCCCACCATCAGCAAGTTTGCTGGTGATGCAAAGCTGGGAGGAATGGCTGACACACCAGAAGGTTGTGCTGCCATTCAGTGAGACCTGGACAGGCTGGAGAGTTAGGCAGAGAGGAACGAGATGAGGTTTAACAAGAGCAAGTGTAGAGTCTTGCACCTACACAGGAATATCCACATGCACCAGTACAGGTTGGGGGAAGACTGGATGAAGAGAAGCTCTGCAGAGAGGGACCTGGGGGTCCTGGTGGACAGCAGATTGGCCATGAGCCACCAGTGTGCCCTGATGGCCAAGAAGGCCAGTGTCATCCAGGGGTGCATTAAAAAGAGCATGACCAGCAGGTCAAAAGGAGTGATCCTCCCCCTCTACTCTGCCCTGGTGCCCTGGTTACTTCACAGTAAGAGTGATGGAGCACCGGAGCAGGCTGCCCAGAGAGGTGGTGGAGTCTCCTTCTCTGGAAACGTTCAAGATCCACCTGGATGCTTTACCTGTGCAACCTGATCTAGAGAACCTGCTTTGGCAGGAGAATTGGACTTGATTATTTCTAGAGGTCCCTTCCAGCCCTTACAGTTCTGTGATTCTGTGATTATTTGATTCTGTGATTTTGTTTGAAAGGTGGAGTCCAGGTTCAGCAAGTTTTCAGATGATACAAAGCTGGGAAGCGTAACTGACATACCAGAATACTTTGTTGCTGTTCAGCAAGACCTGAACAGACTGGAGTGCTGGACAGAGAAGAATAGGATGAATTTAAACAAGAGATAATGTAGGATCCTGGATCTAGGGAGGAATAACTGTACATCCCTGAAACATAAGCAGGCATGCATGTTTTAACTATGCACTTTACCTAATGAATTGGAATATTTTCCTACTGTGGCTTAACCCCAGCCACTTGTTTCCTCTCTCCACAGTGGCATAGGGGAGATAACTGGAAAGGTAGAAATGAGGAAAGTTCTGGGTTGATATAAAGACAGTTTAATAGATAACGCAAAAGCTGTGAATGCAAGCAAAGCAAATCTAGGAATTCATTCATTCAGTATTTCCCACTGACAGGCAGATGTTCAAGCACTTCCAGTAAAGCATGGCTTTTCCAGTGCAGTGATTTATTGGGAAGACAAATACGCTCACTTCAAATGTTCTCCAGCTCTGCTTCCTTCTTCAACTTTTATTGCTGAGACATATAGTATGAAATATTCCTTTGGTCAGCCTGGGTCATCTGTCTTGGTTCGTTCTCCTCCCAGTGTTTTGTAAACTCCCACCTCCTTCTTGGCAGAGTGGTATAAGAAGTAAAAAAGTTCTTGACTTGGTAAGCATGGCTCTGCAAAAAACTAAGACATCTCTGTATTATCAGTATTGTTTTCATCATAAGTCCAAAGTGAAGTTCCAGACCAGGTAAAAAACAAACAAACAAACAAGCAAACAAACAAAATAACCAAAACTGTATTTTAGCAAAAAGCAGAATATTTTCATTTTTTTTTTTTTTTAGAACACACACTGAAAATTTTACTAAACTTCCTTTTACATGTTTGACTAGTAAAGGCAGGAAAATAAGTCAGAATAAATCAGAAATGTCTGTCAAGTCATAAATAAAAGATCTGTTTTTCCAGGAGTACCACCAACTGTGTAATCTCCAGCTGAGGAGTGCATACTTTTGTGTGTGTTTTTTGTGTTGTTTTGTGTTGTTTAAATTTATTAATTATCGGGTTGAATTCCAGAGTAATTGATTGAACCTTACAGAAGCTGTTGAAGGAAATACTGATGCTCTTTTTTTTTTTTTTTTTTTTTTTTAAGTAAAGAATTTGAAGGGAAGATTGAGATCAAGCAGAAAAAAATATTTAAAAGACAATATCCTTAATAATAACAAGAACAACAACAACAACAACAAAAAATAACAGAGTCTAAAAAGAGAACATGGTAAGGCTCTATTTGAATAACAGCTTAGACATAGAGTGAAAGCATATATCAATTCTTATCAACTCTCCTTTTCACTCTTGCTTAAGTTTAATGGGAGCTAACATGGAAAAGTTTTGACATGGAAAGAATAGTTCTTGTGGCCTCTATTTGTCCTTAGGAACATTAAGCATTGCAAACCAATCCTTTCATCCCTTTCCCCTTTGTATGTTCAAGAGAGTTTCATCGGATTTCTTGCATATCATGTCGCTTGTGTGTACAAAATATTGGCAAAGCTTTATAATAAGTAGCAAATCATTATTACGTGCTTTGGTGTTCACTGTAATACAATTAATCATCATAAATTTGCTTTGGTATATTCAAGTGGATTTAATAGCTAATTCCAAAGATAGCTTTATTCACAAAACCATCCAATTTATTATTATACCTCTCACCTTTAAGGATACAGAATATACATTGTGCATGAGCTCCACTGGGTTCCCATTATTAGATACTTGATGGACACGATGGAGTAACTAGACAGTCCAGCATTTAATTTCTTAGTGTAGATAATCTACTAACAGCTTGCAAGTGTGCAGTGCGCACTCCCATCCCCCCGTCCCCAGCCTGATCATTATTTCCAAGGCTTAGTGCATATGAGATGCAAAAGACTGTTCTTTGAACTAATAATAATCAAAGTTTCTCTGGATGCAGTTCACCACCACCATATTGTCTCAAATCTGGTGCTCAAACACCTAGTAACAGACATCTGATTCAACAGACTCAACTCTAAGTTGTATAAGTCAATCATCATACCTCAGATATAGCAAGCAGCCTAAGAACCCCGTTGAGAGTTCTTGCAAGCATCTGGCTGTGCACCAGAATCTCTCCTTGAGCAGGGACATCTCTTAAGGTTATTTCATGTGTGCACAGTTTCACCTGGGGTGTGGTGATTCCTTGCTAACTGATCCTCCATAAATGATTTATTGTTTTTAAGCCATACTAGCTTCACTAAGATTTGATCTTAGATTCATTATGCACTCCCCACCCTCTGTGTAGCAAATAGCCAAGGATATCTAGCCATTTCAAATCTTATTAGGTCACTGTCTTCACTGTTCAAATTACCATCTTGTATCCATTTTATATTAATGAACACATTTCTGCCTTGCTCTTATGAGTGAAGAAGAGCTTTACACTCCTTCCATGATACAGCTAAAGAATAAGTAGTAAAACTATTTAATTTAATTACTATAGAGCTTTATACTAGAGCATTTTTCATAGGGGGGGGAAAAAGTAAAGGAAGAAGCATTCTGAGCTTCTCTATAAGATCTGGTTAAAGGGCTTACTAAAAGGACATTCTCTGTATGTTTGCTTTTACTGAAGACTCACTGATAATGCATAGAGAAATTAAAAATAAGAAGTCTTCACTGCTAGCTCTGAACTACCATCAGAGAGGGGAAGAATAGCAAGTATTCCCACACAAGACAAGAAAAATGTGAAGAAAATTATTGTGAAGAAAAATAAGTGTAGAGTTATGGGAAAAATCACTTCAGTAGAGCTGTCAGAACTTAGTCATGCACTAGCTGTAGATGGGACTCTATGATTTCAGTTATTCAGGTGTAGCAGTTAGGCTTTTAGCTGAAATTCCAGATGTACCCACTCCAGATGAACCCAGGGATCCATCTTGGGACCAGAGCTATTTAACATCTTTGTAAATGACACAGAATGTGAGATAGAGTGTGCGGTTAGTAATTCTGTGGCTGAAAGTAAGTTGCTTAATGTAGTTGATAAGACAGAAGGAAAGAATGCTATTCAAAGAGACCTTCTCAGGCTCAAAAAGTGGGCCCGCATGAAACTAATGAAGTTCAACAAGGCCAGTTGCAAGCTGTTGTACTTCAGGTGGGGCAATCACAGATGGGTGTACAGACTGGAAGAAAAACTCATGAGAGCAGCCTTGCCAAGGACTTTCATCCTGGTGGATGAAAAGAGGGGAGTTTTAGATTAGATGTTAGAGTAAAAAATCTCATTCAATTGGTGAAACGCTGATACAGGTTGCCCAGAATAATTATGGATGTTTCATTCCTGAAGGTATTCAAAGCCCGGTTGGATGGGGTCCT
Source organism: Bambusicola thoracicus (assembly GCA_002909625.1). Lineage (NCBI taxonomy): Eukaryota > Metazoa > Chordata > Aves > Galliformes > Phasianidae > Bambusicola > Bambusicola thoracicus. The sequence continues at coordinate 11,023 of PPHD01024045.1, forward strand.
AGGCAAACTGATTAAGTGAGTAGAAACTCTCCCTGAGACAGGGGTTGGACCTAGATGGTTTTTCAGGCCATTCTATGATTTTTTTATTCCTTTATGCTATTATTCATGGATGCAGCAAAAATTCATTGACAAAAATATTTTATTTATTTTTAGCTGTGCTTTTAAAAGATCTCCACTAGAGATGAAGACTTCAGTGTGCCTCTCTGGTTTCTTTACAAAATTAATATTCACTATTTCACAATTTCTGGTAGCAACAGACCTAAAAAGAACATCAATTTTATTGACAAACAGTAGGACTTTTGCATTTCTGAGGTACTTATTTTAATTTTAATTAAAGGTAGAGAATTATTATTCAACTCCAAAAAATCCAGATCCTTAACAAACCAGGGATTCAGGTAGGGAATGGGAAATAATTGCTTGAGGGAGGTAGTATGATACTGCCAGGAAGAACTGTGAGCTTTTTTTGAGGGAATATGTTGACGGGCTGGTTTCTACACTCATTTATTATTTTAGTCTCTGTCTCTGAAAAGAGACTGAAAAATACCTATCTTCTTTCCATTCCCCACATGTTCTATAGTTTTAGTTGTAGTTCTCTGTGTTATGTAATTGTAATAAGACATATGCAGGCTTTCAGGTACGTAAGAATGATGTAATAGTCCTTGCTTATATTCTCTTCATCAAATGTTTGAAAACTAGAATGAAGTTTACAGAGATTGGCCATCAATATAATGGTGGAAAAGGCACTAACAGTAAATATAACCTGCTTTGAAAAACAAGACAAAACAGAACAGCCAGCCAATCAATTAATCAGTTAATAAGCAACTCTCTGGGGAAAACAAAAGGCCAGGATTATTCCTCAAGGTTAGTATTGTTTATCTCTGTATGTAATATAGTCAGGAGGTTCAGTCCTTAATTTTTGGGGATCCTTCTGACAGCCAGTGTCACATTCTTTGCTGACCAGGACCGTAGCTACTTAGGCAGATTCTCTGGAGCTAATTGGTCCCATTTGAATCACAGAAAAGTAGAGGAGAGTGATAATAATCTAGAAATACTGAAAGGATGAAAAAATGTTGGAAGATAAATTTTAGCACTGCTGAATTGATCAAGTTTACTTTGTTTTGTTTATATTCTGAAATCTCATTCTGATTCTCTGTTTTGTTATTAATACAGCTAGCTTTAAACCTTTTCAGTATCTCACTGAGTTTGTAAGCTGAATGGCTTATGAGAGCATTCTTTT
>PPHD01024046.1:0-12259 GCA_002909625.1 Bambusicola thoracicus
GCTTCCACTGAAAAGGGAAAAAAGTCTGTTTTGACTTGGAAATCTTTTGCTATTGTAAGTGAAGCAGCAAAGCAAATACATCTCATTTAGGTTTTATCATTATGACTCAGTCTGACATTTACATTGTGTTAAAGTTTTAATATTAATAAGACACTACAGTATAGTATTTAATACAAAAAAATTAAATATATATCTGAGTTAATATTTCACACGCTAAAATTCAAACGGCAAAATCCCTTTGCTCTGTTAAAGAAGAAAGCACCCAGTGCTAATTAAAAGTTATCTGATGCTACCAAGGCTCCACATCAAATAAATCTCTGGGAAACAGGTGGTGGTGATGCCGGCAGTGCTCACAAGAGCATCTCAGGGGCTCTTAGCGGACCCAGGGCTGGTTGGAAGCAGCCCTCATTGCTCCTCACACTGCTGTGTAACACCACACTAAGTGCAGGGAAGGGATGGAGCCTGACGGGTGTAACAGCCAGCAGGAAGGGAAGGTTGGTGCTGAACCTGTCCTGCAGACAGCATCACTGGCAGTCCCCCAGAGCCCTGCCCAGAGCCCATCCCAGCTCCCAGCCTGCAGAAGACCCCCTCCCAGGGATGGGTTGCTGCATCTCAGCTCCCTGCCTACTTTAGGTCATTCCAGATGGATCGGAGCCCACCGGTATCCCCATGCCCACAAGCACCCACTGCTGCCTGGCCTTGTCCCATCAGGTGGAGTGAGCATAGCAGGGCCTGGTCTTCAGCCTGCAGGGGTTTAATAGTCTTTGTAGTGGCTGTGTCTGGATTTCAAAGCAGCTCCACTTAATAGGGCTTTGTCTGGAAGCCGCAGCCATATAATAGGGTTTGAATTTAAACCAGGGGTGTTTAACAGGATCTGATGGTTGTACACGTATCTAATTGGAGCTAATCTTTATAATCCTCCTTTCCTCCCCCTTTTCCAGCCTTTCCTCTCTGCCACTCCTCCCTCCCTCCAAAGCACAGGGCCTGTTCCCTGCCTCAACCTGAGCCCACAGCAGCTGTCCCACAGCCACCCCCAGCTCCATGTGTCCCTTCTGGATCCCTCTGGGATATCCACATCAGCTCCCAGCTCCTGCTGTGCACCCCCAATGCTCCTCAGGAGCTCGCTCAGCCCCAGCCGGTCCTGTCACACAGGGACCAGCTGTCATACAGGCCACCTCACACCCAGCCCCTTGGGGTGACTAAGGAAGCCTACTCCAGAGCCAGACAGCCTCCTGCCTTCCAGGGATCCCGCACAATTAATTCACTGCCATTTACTTGCAGCTGAACTGTGCTCCGGTGCTACCCGAAGATTTATGCTCCACGTGAGCCTTATTGACAGACAGCGGGGTTGAAAGGTTAGAGAAGCAATATTTTCAGAATTTGCATAAAACAAGGGCATTTCATAATTTAGCTGATGTAGATTTGGATAAGATGAAATTGTTGGCCATTTTATAATTAGATGGCTAATCATAAAATAACCTTTGCAAGTCGTCAAAAACCATTATTATACAAATGAATTCCTGCTCCATACTAAACTTACTTTACCCTTGTCCTTGAGGATCAGAGGCAGTAAAAAGATCTTTTCAGTAGAATTCATTTGCAGCCAGCCCCATGTTGTTACTGTACTTTATGGATCACAAGTGCTTAATCAATAATGCAGTGCGTTCAGGAATGGTGTTCTCGCCTGTGTCTTTCTGGGGCTGGAATTGTTTGGCCAGCTGCTCACAAATCTTGTGACAGGGATTCATTGTTTCGAGATCCCCTCATCTGCACCATAGGGCAGAGCCATCAGCTGGGCTGCAAGGAATAGGAAGTTTATTGGGGTAAAAAGAGACATCCCGGCATACGGCTGGAATCGTTGCTCTGGGTTGGACTTGGCAGGCTAACAAATGGCCCTGGGAAGCCATTAAGTGCACAGCAGCTGGAAGATTGCTCCTTCGGCAAATGAAAACAAAGCCATCTCCTCCCAAACATCAGCTTGCCTCTGTGTTGGATTTTTTCCCCTACTCCCGAATTTGTTTCCCATTAGAAAGGTGGATGCGTTGCTCTGTGGATGCAGATGAACACAGGGTCCATGGTCCCTCATGTGAGCTATTTCTCTGCCAGTTTTTATGAGGAAAAACTCAAACAGCTGAACATTGGGCGCTTGGTTGACCTCAGGCCAACCCTACCCCAAAACTCACATGCAGCTTCAGCAGCTTTCACATCTCAGGCTCCTGTTGCCATCATCATCCCTGCACAGCATCCTCTGTAGCATGAGCGCCACTGAAAGATCCAGGCTTGGGGAAGGAGGCACGCAGAGCTGGTCCAAAGGCAGAAAACTGGAAGAAAGTGGTTGGCATTTATACACTTGGAGGGAAAGCAACAGCCATAGACTGCAGGACAGTCTCTGCCCAGGAAGGGTGGCAAAAAGGCTGAGCCTGCTCAGCTTCACACACGGCCAAGGAGAAGAGCAAGTTGGCACCTGGCTCTATACGTGCATCACCTACAACCACATTTTTCCTCCAACAATCTCAAAGTACTTCAGCAAACAACAATTAAAGCAGAGCCTCTCTCACCTCCTGCATGCAGGTAGGAGTGAGCAAGCAGCTGGCATCACAGCCAGCACCTTTAGGCACTATTTCAGTACAGACTGAACCCAGACCTTACCCCCAGCTCTGCTGCGATGGCTGGAAATCCTGGGATGAGATAGGAGCTGTAATTCCTCCAGGGCTGCACAAGGACCTCCACTACCTGCAACTGGGAGGTCCATAGGATTTCATACACGAAGCACCGAGTTGCTGCAGAAGCATTAGCTGTCTCCCACCAACTATGCAAACAGTGCATTTCAAGGTCTGCTGCACAAGTGCCTTTTCACTGCAACATAACTCATTTTAATTAGCAGCTTACGCATTGATTACGCTATTGGTATCCAGCACATCACCCAGCATGACAGCCTCCACGGGGTGCTATGGCATCGCTGGCTGCTGCAGGGTTGTTCTCCTTCAGGGAGAGCCTCAGTGCAGGATGGGTGCACGGCCCCTTCTGGGGGTGCCCAAAGGACTATCCTGCTGCTGGGGCTGGCTTTATTCAGAGGAAAAGAGGGAAACAGCCTTTACTATGACAGATATTTCAGTCATCTCCTCTGTGCTTGCTACAGGGCCAGGAGCCCACGCTGGAACATCAGCTGAGAGTGCCATCTCCAGGGAGCTCTGCATTGTTTGAAGCTGTAGAATCATATCCCGAAATTTGCAAGGAATAGAAGACTTAGAAGACCTCTGCTTCCTTTGATCCTCAAAAGTGGGATCACTGCAGAACAGCTTTTAGGTACAGCTGTAGCAGAAGCCAGAGCTCAGGATGGCCCAACACCCACCACAGCATCACAGGTGCCCTCACAAACCAGCATGTTTCCCACCCCCCTGCTCACCTGGTCTTCTGGAAGGAGCTGTGCAAGACAGCAAGGCAGACAGCCACCTTGAGAAAGGAGGGAGCTCGGTGCAGTTTTCTTCCTGCATGCAATGAGTCACATCTGTAGAAACAAAAGCCTTTAGCAAGCATCTGACACCAAAAAGGGGAGTTTTGAAACCAAAGTGTCAAATAAATCAGAAGAGATTTACACCACAGCAGAATCCACCCTCTGTCCTAGCCAGGATCTGTTCCACAACAATTACTGGGACTTCAGGATTTCCTGAACTGCAGCCTCCTGCTCCCATGTGGAGCTCCTCTGGTCCTCAGATCTCAGCAGCTCTTCTGGGACAGGAGGTGCCACCAACATCTCATCATGCATTAAGGAGGCAATCCATAAAATAACATGCAGTTTAGGGGGCTTGGTCATGTCACCCAAAGGCATTCATTTACCTGATAAAGCAAAAGTCTTCATTTTGGCCTAAATAAGGGATTGCATAAGTTGGGTATGGATTGAGGATTAAGTCTGTAACCTTCATACCCAAGAAATAACCATAAAAAATCCTTGAGAAATTAGATCATATATCATATGGTAGCCTCTGTCTACATCTGTGGACTGCAGCTCAGACACTTGTGATCCTCTTCTAAACCTGGAGCTAATCCTAAAAGCCTAAAAACTGTTGACCCACCACTATTAATTGGCTCACTGCTACCAAAACACACAGGATGCTTGTGCTATTAACTTCTGTATGACTTGCTGTGATGCCACCAGGGGCTGGAGGAGCCTGGCAGAGGACTGACAGAGGATTCCCCTCCATACCCATCAGCAGCTCCAGGAATCGGCCACTGGTTTGGAGCACGGCTGCAGTCACATTTGCAGCATGGGACAGCACATCAAAATAGGAAGTGTGCAATAAATACAATTAGAGAAGAAACTTAGGATTATTTCAAAGTGTGTGGGCAAAAATAAGCTGTACGTGACAGAAAAGCGCCTCAGTGACCACAGCAGAGATTTCACAATCTTCCAGTTCCATATTTTACCAGAAGAGCAGAGGAAGATATCAGTGGAAGATCTAACAGACCTTCCTTTAACCTCAGTCCTACCGCTGAGATCTGGCACTAAGCAGGGTGCACTCACACCTCCTCCTGAAGTCTGTCCAGGTGTTGCACAGTTGATGGCACTCAGCTGTTACTTCCCTGGAAAGTTTCCCTTTTTTTCTGAGACAAAGACAGAGCAATCCCTCTCTCCACCATGGCTAAAGCCAATAGAGAAGCCCCTATGGGTAGCAGGGCATGCAGCCCCGCCAGAAGCAGGCCAATGTCCTCGCAAAGCCCACCATGGCAGGATGCCCCACCTGCCCAGTCTGGGCAGACCCCCAGGCTCCATCACACCTCCCTGACCATGCCAAAAGCACAGGACCATGTTGTTGTGACCTGTGGTCTGAGGCTGCCCATGAACTCAGACAGGCTGACATTGCATTTGATTCCTATTACTCACGGTTTGGGTGACACGGAACATTAACACACCCTATGACACCATGGGTTGATGTGCAGTGCCAGGGGCACTTTTCCTAACAGAGCAATTCAGGATTTAAACGATAGCATTTTCCAATCACTTTCCTCAAGCTCTCAGAAGCTCTGTGTCAGCCCTTTGCTGAACTGTCTTTTGCAAAGATGGGGATGCAGAAAGGAGAGACTTACTTGATTCCTTATCAATGATGCCTAGAACAGCTCAGATTCACAAGCAAGCCAGATGCAACCAGCATACCTCAAAATACCAGCAATGCCAGGCAAAATCCAACACAAAACCCAGCCACTGTTAAGGTCTTATTCACACACGGCAGCCATTGGCATTACCCTTCATTTTACACCTACATTGAAACTGTAAGGCATGCGTATTTCTAGCAACATCCTCCTGTTGCATTACCCAACTTTGAAGTAACTCATGGCAGAGCCCACCTCTGCTGTTCCCTTCACAGGGAGGAAGCAACAGAAGCAACATCCCTGACTCGCTCCCAGGCTGCACTTCTGCACATCTCAGGCTCGCTAGGAAGCACTCACACTTCTAAGGCCAAGTGTTTATAAGGCGTTCGTGCCGAAGCCTGTGCCTCACCTCCCTGTTTCATTTTTAATCTTCATTTCATGGAGCTCAAGCAGTTCTTTCAAGGTTCCCGTGAATGATCTTTATCCCTTTTGCAGCTCATTCTGTTCTGTGAACAAAATCCCTGGGAGGTCCTGGAAGAAGAAGAGAAAAAGGATGACATTTGAAATGGAACGAGAAATTGAAAACAGAAGATACTTTTTCTTTTCTTAAAGAGAATTCACAACTCTAAGTCTAGCAAGCTGTAAACAAGCATGTTCAGTGTTTGTAGAGCCCCAAATCTTTTGTAGGGAGAGATAAAAGGTAAATAAATAAGTAGGATAAATGGGTTTAATCTGCATTTCATAGGCAAAGGAAGTAGGATCGTAACCAGGGAAAGGGATGAATTTCATCCTGGTTGAAATAAGCTCAGCAAGGCAAAGCCAGCCTCCCTTGTATTGCATCCCACAGGGCAGGCAGACAACTTCCAGGCCAACTGGAGCATGTAAATTACAACACGAACATCGGTTCTGACCTCTTGCAAGGTGAGACAATAGAGTTGTTTGTGAGAGGTGGAATAGGGGTATCTCTTACTGATACTCAGAACAAGGAGGAAACAACATCCCACCTCCCATGGAGCCCTGGATCAGGCTGCACAGGGCAGGGAGCACAGCCCCGAGCTGCTGGAGTTCAAGGAGCTTTTGGAGAGTGCTCTCAGACATCGAGTTTGGGTAATCCCATGTAGAGCCAAGGGTTGGACTCAGTGATCCTCATGTGTCCCATCCAACTCAGGAAAGTCTGTGATTCTGCGATTCATACAAAAGCACTCAAAGCAGACGTCCTGAGGTATACCCCTGTAACAAATGACTGAGACCCATTTATATCACTTATCCAAGCTCCAAGGAACCACTTTTACATGAGATTTTTGGGGTATTTCTTCTCTTTTGATCCCCATGTTCCCGCAGCAGCAAAGACCAAACCCAGTAGCCTGCCCAGCACTAACCCACCAGCCTGCATCCTCGTTCTGCCTGTCAGCAGCACCTCTTCCTCAGGCCTCACAGTGCTCCGTGGGTCAAGCAGCCCCCCCACTCAAGTTGTCAGATCCATTAGCTGGAAGGGAAGGATAACGCTCACCCTCATTGCCCAAAGCAAGTCTGAAATCAGGTCACTCTCCCTTTTGATGGGAGAGGATATTCACCCTTTCCTTTGGGACAGTGTGTTTGGTGCTTCACGTCTGCCTCAGACCTGTCATACGGGCAGGACACAACCAGCAGAGCTTGTCACTGAGATGTGCAGTTGGCCGTCTGGGGACGATGAAAGAGTCAGAAAATGACCTTAGATCAGAGAAAGACAAATGCAGAAGTTAAACAAACTCAAGAGCAGCCCTGGCACAAGGCAGGGAGGAGAGGAGAAGAGCACGGTGATGCACACCCAGCGCCCATCAGGGCTGGGAACAGCACCTGCTGGAACCAGCCAGGAGCTGCAGGGCAGGATCCCGAGGCAGGAGGGCTCTGCAGGTTGTGGCTGTGGGGATCACTGGGCTGAAATTAACCCGCAAAGAAAACTTATCAACAGTTAGAGAAAACATCGATTTTGTGCATTTCTGCTTCTGCATGGCCTGAGAAATAGCACTTTCAGACATCAAGTTTTTGGCTTAATTCAAACCCTGATTTACACTAGTGTTGAAAATAGACAACACATCAGCTGAACTGAATCTAAAATTATTACTTTTCCCTACCTCCCACCCCTTATCTAGAGTATTTGGGCAGATCTGATACCAATTCTGGCACCCATCACCTGGTGCACACTTGCAGATAACAGCCTTTATGCTTGCGGCGCAGCAAACTAACTCGATGTTGCAGTTGTTATCCTGATGCTCTCCTGGACAGAGGCACTTCCCTACATCACCCCCAGCCGCTCATATGGCACCACTGCTGCCAGGCACCCGCTGCCATCACCTATGACAGCTCTGTAAGTGCAAGATGGTAAAACAGAGTGATGGGCTGGACTTCGCATCTGAGGACCGGCTGCTGGAGCGACCAACTCCACAACTGGCACAACACACTGGAGAATCTTGTCCACAGCAAGATGCTACCTCACATCTTGTCTAGCCCACAAGAATTTACAGACAGAAATAACTATAAACAACAAAACAGCCTCCCCTAGAAGAAATATACATACATTTAGAGATGCCAGGAATCAAACACCATGTGTCGTGTACTTGCAAGTTGGCAGCACTGGGCCTGATGCACCCCAGGGGACAGCTGGCCCTTCTGGCTGCCAGGGCACACTGTGACTCACGGACAGCTTGCTGCCAGCCAGAACCCCCAGGTCCCTTTTCGTGGGGCTGCTCTCCAGACACAGAGCCAGGGCTGCCCCATCCCAGCTGCACAACCCAGCACTTCTCTGCTTCGTGCAGACAGAGACCACCCTCAGATCTCTCAAGACTTTGGTGCAAGGCCTCTCTACCATCAAGGGAGGCAACGCGCCTCCCAGTTTAGCGTCATCCACAAATTTACTTCATATAACTTCCAGATCTTTATTGGACTTTGGTTTGGATGGGAAGAAGGGCTGAAGTGAAGCATGAAGGTCCATTCCAGTTGCTCCATTGGGACTTTTGTTTCAGCATCGGACCATATCCAATTTAAAAGGAGAACACAAAATAATAACAATAAAAACCTAAGCAATTTCTTAAAGAAGCAAAACCAGTCCATGCCTCTCCATTTGGCCACTTGAGGGTCTGCCCGGGGTCTGCCATGTCCCCTCCAGCTCTCCCCAGTGGGAACAGCTCTGCCCCGCGGGGTGAGGGCCCAGTCCAGGCCTCAGCGCTGGGAAGGGGCCCAGGCACATGGCAGCACAGGGCAGGCTGCGGGCACGGCCTTTGCTCAGTGCTGGGCACAGAAGGCCGAGGGGGGACAGAGGGTGGCAAGGAGCTCCCAGCATGGCCTCTACTCGACACAGTGATGAAGAAACAGCAAAAAATTCTAAGAGCAATCAAAGGGACATCAGGGCCTTAGGGCAGTTGGGCAGAAGCACAGGCAGTATTTTCCTCTGTCCCTCAGCAGCAGGAACAACACTGAAGGAACAGGCAGAACCCACTGACCGAGACGTGGCTGTGAAGCACCCAGCACTGTGCTTTCTCCATCAGGGGACGGCCCACACCAGGCCTGCAGGTGCCCGAGGGGTGCACTGTTCTCAGAGGGGAAAAGGATTTCTGCCCAGGATTTAGCAGGGCTTAAGACTGATGAGGACAGCTTTCCCCTTGACTTTCCACTGCAGCTCACATAAGACATGCAGACTGACCTAGCAGACATGAGAAATAGCAGTGTCCTCAGTCCAGAAACAGGGGAAAAAATGTGCTTCCAAAGCACAATTAGTTCTGTGTCCAGCTCCAGCCAGCTCTTCACACAAGCTCCACAGCTCTTCTCCAACCCTCCCAAAATCAGGGAGCTGCTCAGCTAGCCCTCAGCATGTATCTCCTGCCCTAAAACCATCCATCTCCTAAGCCTCTAAACACGTGGATTAGAATGCTAGAAATAAAAAAGCACATGGTAGGTTTTACAAGGTCAGTGCTGAGCAACTGCTCGCTCAATAGCCCAAGCAAGGCAGGAGGAGAGGCACATCACTGCTCTGAGGAATCCTGGGGTCAAAGCTACAAGATGTGAAGTCCCAGCAGCCCCTCACTGCACCCAGGTTTTTCCCCTATCAGGAGGTCTCACATGAGTCCAGTGCACACTGCTGGGAAAGCTCATGAAACATCACCACAGCAGCTGCAGGTGTAACAAGCTCAAGTTTAGCCACCAACAGAAAGCTTCTTCCTGCAGGAAAACTTTGGGATCAAATTCAGGTAATACCTGAAACAGGAGAAAATGCTTTCTTTACCCTTCGCATTCCTCCACAGCTGCATGAAGGGTCAGGTCTCCCTGCAGATGCCCAGCCTAAGTCCCTCCACGCAGCCTGCTGCTTGCACAGCGCTTTAGCACCATCAGCTGTGAGAACAAGGCAGAGAAACTGAGCTCCCCTGCCAGCAGGCACAGGGCCTGGATGTGACAAGCCCTCTGATGGACACCTGCACAATACACGGGCCATGCTGCCCAGCCAGGCACCAACCTCGGTACATCCCAAAAGGGATCCTGCCAAAAAAAAACAAAAGTCCTTGGGTGCTGCTTTCCCCCCCTGTTTGATCTTTTTTTTCCCCTCCTTACCCCAATATTTTTTACTTTCCTCAGCCAGGCACGATGCCCCCACTGCAATCTGGGAAGTGTCATCACCCCAGCAGCTCCAAGCTCCAGAATTCCTCTCTCACCCCTGCTAAAATTGATTAGTTTTCCCTGGCTGGACTCAAACAAGGACAGCATCTGCCTCCAGTTAGGAATGCAAAACACAAAGCAAATACAAAGCTAAGAAGTAATAATAATAACAACAATATCCAGCAACCCGGGGTTCCCGCAGCAGGGCTGCAGAGGGGATCTCTCTCCAGTGCATCAGCAGCACAGCAGCCCCTGGGACACCTTCTTCTTTTGCTTAAAGTTAAACCTCCAGGTCTCTCTGGGAGTGCTCTCAGCGCTGCTTAGGACACCCCTGGGACCCCACTTCCACAGTCCCATACCCCAGCACCAGCCAGAGGGCCCAGGGCCCCTACAAGCCATGGTGAGCTGAATGAGTTTTTACTGGAAATAAACTGGAGTATCTGAATTATGAATTAAAAAGCAAGTCCAGCTGTTCTTCCCCAGCAGCAGAGCAGTGCTTATTCCTGTCCCCAAACCCAAGGATGGACAAGCCAGGTTGGTAATATCCTCACAAGGAGCTCCATTTTCCAATTAAAAGCTAATTGTCTTTTTCCTCATTAACTGTGCTAGCCTCGCTCATTTTCTTTTCTATTTTTCTGCCCCTCAATCTTTCTTAATAAGCAATCTGCAATGCGGGACACCCAGCTCTATCTGGATTTACAACATTAGAGTAGCAGTTAATACTTCTCAGCCTCATAATCCTTTAATTTAGGGGCAGCTCAAACATATGCACTGGGATCGTGCACTGATTTATCCTGCAGCGGAGCCAGCAACACCCGCTCAGGACTCAGCTCACATCAGTGCAGGAACGCAAATACAATTTAGTATTTATTTTAGTGTTGAGAGCACTAAACCCAGAGAGCAGCGTCCTCCTGTCCCAAAGAGGAAAGCCAGAAGCCACACAGGGATGGCAGAGCTCAGGGCACGCGGTGGAGTCATTGAGACAGGGCAGTCCTCATGGCAAGCAATTTTGCGGATGATCTCCATCAAACCTCAGCACCCTGAAGGCTCAGAATAAAATAAGGATCAACATGGGATGCGTCCAAAACAATTAGGGAAAAAAAAAAATCCTGGGAGGTACCCAAAGGCCGCCTTCCCCCACCAAAGCCAAAGGAGGAGGGAGAGCTTTACAACGATTTCTCTTAAAATAACAACAAAATTGAAACTGCTACAGCCAGGCTTTCAGACAAGTGGTCCCAGCCGTATTCCAAAGCAAACACGGCAGCACAGAGAAACAGAAATAAAAATGACTTCATGGATTTGCTTTGGCCCAGAGCTTGTAGAAATGAAAAATGAGCCAGCCTTCAAAAACTCCCTTGTTTCCCAGGATCCAAGGTTTTATTAACAAGTTTGTTGGTAGGGATTTTTTGGCTCTGTATTTCTGATATATAACACGGCCTGAAACAAGACGTACACAGCACTCCTGTTTTCTTGCCCTGCAAAGGAACTGCACTGTCCTCCACTGAAGAGGCTCTGGAGCGTAGGGATGCTCACCCTGCACTTTGCTGTGCTGCCAACCACCAGAGACAAGCCTGCCACCATGGCTTTGCTGGCTTACAAAGGATGGCACGTTGCAACACAGAGCCAACAGAGCTGGTTTGCAGAGCCATTCATCTATCAGTCTGACCAGTGAGCTGCTCTTCAGTTTCCAGCACCTTTCCAATTGCTAACAGTTCCATCTTGCTCTAATCACCGCCTTTCACTTCTGGCTACATAAAAGAGAGCTCCAAATCACCATACTGCACCAAAGTGGCTACACACACAGCTTTGACTCCTAAAGGAAGCAGGACAGAACAGGATCTGCTATGTCAGGTGCTATTCTCCAGCCCCTGCTCACAGCAGCACCCCATCCCCTCCCTTTTCCATTCCCATGAAGTAGCCAAAGCCATTCCTAAACTAGCAAAACTATTGAGGGGAAGAGGGAAACCATCCCTTCTTCCCTAACTTGGGAAGGCTAACAAAGAAAACCTGCAACTTGACAGGAAGTAAGAGATTCCACATGAAAACAAGTGGTTTCCTGATGAGCTATCCTGTTTTTCCCACCTCTGTATCAAACCCTGCGCCCTTCTGCTCATCGTTTGACCTCTGCGTATCTCAAACATCACCTACAAAAACCAGCATTACTCCTTGGGTCCAGACCAGGCCCATGCTTAAGTGTTAATCCCCACCAGTTATTAATAGCCGAGCACTTTGTTCAGCTGGATTGGCCTCCTCCACCCAAGGAGCACTGACCCAGGAGCCGAGGTCTGCACTGCAGAGGCTCCTCAAGGCCAGAAGTACACAGCAGCTGTCCAAGAGAACTGCAGCCGCTCTAACCTGCCTCAGAAATGCTGCAGTACACAGCATGCTCTGCTGCTTCCTGCCACCCCAGCACAGCACTGCCTCCCTCTGCACATTGTGAGGCCCCAGGCAGAGTCAAAGCAAGTCTGAACAACAGGGTGTTGTTAGCACCATTGTTTATTTCCAGAGGGAGCAAGTCCCTGGGAAGAAGCACCCGCTGCTCCCA